>MJUT01001372.1:165726-177414 GCA_002080005.1 Gigantidas platifrons | reverse complement strand
GAGACCAGTGAGCAACATCAACTGTAAAAGAGACCAATCTACTAGCACCATAGATACCATGGAGGAGACTAGTGAGCCACATCAACTGTAAAGGAGACCAATCTACTAGCACCATAGATACCATGGAGGAGACCAGTGAGCGACATCACCAACAAGGGAGTCCTGTCTACTAGCACTGTGGATACCATGGAGACCAGTGAGCCACATTAATTCACCAAGGCCAAAATCAACACTATCAAATGAACATGACCACCTGCATATTCATATATTCATGAAGGTAACATTCGATGGTATTTACAAACAACCTAATCTGTTAAATCCTTCTACAAAGTTTGTATTCTTGTTCATTCTTGTTCATTTATGTGTCTTCAGATCATAACGTTTACTGATTAATTTCCTCCACACATTTTGTAAATTCTCATTTGTATTTGTATATAATTTTTTTTAAATGCTTCAATGACAATGGTTGATTGTTTAATCACAAATGCTTTGAACACTTACACACAAAAGAATGTTTATTACACAAAATGTAGTTTTGTATGTAACAACCTGTTATGGCATCTTCAGTGTATGATATTTTGTTTCTGAATTTCTGGTCAGAAATCGAAAAAGAAAAAAAAGAAAAAGGAAAATGGAAATTAGAGTTACCTCCCATTAACTAGTAATCATTTTTAAATTACACTTTAAATAGCAATTTATTTAACCAAATAAAATTGAAATCAAAATTAGAGTTACCTCTAGTAAAGAATTTTTACATATGAACATGGAGTCTAATAAAGATACACTTTTATATGTTTCTACTATACTTCAGTATTTTAAAATATTGAGCATGTAATTAATTTAACTTTTTATATCCACTTTAAACTCCAAATATTGGAGGAGCTGTCGTGATCATAGAGTAATTGGATTTACAACTACCTGTAAGTGCAATCAGTGCTTATCACCACTAACATAATGAGTTTGAATCCCACTCAAGCAGGGTGTACTTGATACAACATTATGTGATAAAGTTTGTGAGTGACTTGCAACGGGTCGTTGGTTTTCTTCTGGTGCAAGTAACTAACATTATGAGTTTGAATCCCTCTCAGGCAGGGTGTACTTTACACAACATTATGTGATAATAATATAATTTAATTTGAATATTTCAATCTGATTGGCTAATCCACCTGAAGAAAATTTTGGTTATACTTTATAACCTGGTTTGGTAATATGATGTCACTAACGTGTTCATCCGCCAACTACAAATTCAAAAAGTCACATGAAATAATCGCAATTAAAATCGAGGAATCTAAATTTTGTTGTAAAAATTAAATTATAAGGAATATTTGTTTTGTGGTTTATTAAGAGTAAGCTGACCCAAACCAGGTTATATGGTATAACCTGTTCAACAATTTCGAATATTCCTTAAATGTTTGTCAGTGACTTGCGACAGTTCAGCAATTTTCTCCGGGTACTACGGTTTCCTCTACCAATAAAACTGACCGCCACGATATAACTGAAATATTAGTGAAAGTGGTGTTAAACACCACACCCCCATAAATGTTGGATATAAAAAAGGGAATTTTACTCAAGAAATCACTTTATTTTTATTTTTATTTGTGTGAAAAAAACAACAACTCAGTTTTAAATTGCAGTCTAGAAAATAATAATTTATTTCATGCATATTTTATCTGTGTATTATGTTCATGATATCTTATCATTTACTTTGTACAGGTTTTTTCTTGGATTTGGTACATCCTCAGCTTTTGTCATATGTTGTAGCAACTCTGCAGAACAGACAGATCTCTGGGATTTCCCTAAAGTAATCAAGGTATGGAGTGTATACAGCTAAACTACATATCTAATGATTCCTCCAACCAAGCAGCATGGCCGATGCTTCTACAAATAGAACAAAGGGATAAAATACAGTTTCTATTCTATTTATTGATGAAAGTGATTGAAACCTAAATTGTAGGTACATTATAAATATTTTAAAATGAGGAGGTCCTAGATATGTTAAATTAAAAAATTTTAAATTGTGTCTTTACAATCATCTGGATTTTGTTTTTAGCAATGTTTAGTACATTAAAGGGGGATCCCTGTGGAAATATTTTCAAGAGGACCCAAAATGAAGCCTATATTAATTATATATTAGATTAACAGTCTGGAATTTTTATAGGATATTGAATTATGTCAAATATTTGGTAAAAGTATTTTAAAATATTCCCTGAAACCACTAAACCATTGAAATCAAAATAGGACAGATTTTTCTTGAATAGTGCTCTACAAAATTATGAAAATAAAGTAAGTTTAAACAGTGATTGTCAATGATTCAACCAATGTCAACAAAACAAACAACTACCTTTTACCTCAAGTCTATAAACACAAAAAAGACCATGACATATGCGAGGTAAATCCAGATCCCTATTTGAGACAGGCATGAAAAGTGACAGTGTTAAACCGATTCAAACGATCACAAACCAGAAATAAATAAAAGAATAAAACAAATTGGAACAGGCACAAAAGGTCTGTTCTCTGTGTCAGAAAAATATTAAAAACATTATTCTTGTCTGAAATTAATATACAAGTTGAAATCACACTTGGTTAGAATGTTCCTTGGATTGTCTGGTTATTTTATGGCCATCACTGCAAAACAAAGTTTGAATACAGGATCATATAGGAATATTAATAAATATTGTATGTTTAACAGGAGTTATTTCCCTTAAAGGTGGGAAAATATGTCCCCTTTCTTGCAAAGTTCAATGAAAATAACATTTATTTTTTCCAAATAGTTTGTACAAAATTGTAATGTTGTAACAACTTGTGAATTTTCTAGTTGCTATAAAATTTTCCTCTGATTTTTTACAAGGTTCAAGCTATGAGAAAATTAAACTGAAATTTGTTGTCCTTTCCATTGTTCTTGCTAGACCAGGTACCATTTTACCAGTCGTAAGGGAAATAACTCATATGAAAAAGGTATTAAAATGTATAATTTTAGAATTAAGTCAGGAATATGCAAAAAAAAGGTGGGGGGGGAGATGTCAGGTCATAATATGGATAATATAGAAAATAGAAAGGTTGACCGACTGGACCATTGTGGGCATTTTGGGAATGCCACACTACCTGCNGAAAGTCTACTTTAAAAAAAATGTATTAGACATGTTTTGTTATGGTTTTCTATATACTATATATCACCTTATTATGCATGCCATCTCCCACTATGGCTCAACACTATATCTAACGTCACTGACTTGTACTTTTCCCATTTCACCGATTAAAAACCTCCCATACTAAACTGTATGGCTCAACACTATATCTAATGTCACAGAGCCTTTACTTTTCCCATTTCACTGATTAAAAACCTCCTGTACTAAACTGTATGGCTCAACACAATGTCTAATGTCACTGAGCTGTAATTTTCTCTTTTCACAATATACCTGTTACATGCTAACATATTAACTGTTCAGAAAACCACAAATAATACATGTATGGTTCATAGTGTACTTTGGTTAAGATTGTTCTTACCACAAAATTTGTTCATTGATATGAAAACTGATTACCAGACTCTTTGTTGTATGACTTTAATTGTGTTCTAAGATTGTGGTTATGTATGTATTTTGTATGTCTGGTTAGAACTTATGATGACTTATAACATGATATATTAAAATTTGTGATACTTTAATGTTACTTTATTTTTGATTGGTTGTTTTTAATTAGCATCATGTTAGATCATTAGAATAATTGTACAAGTTTAGAAGTTGTATTTTTCATATTGGAAATAAGATTGTTTCATTATTGCTCAAGATGTCTAATTAATTAGTTTCTCTATTCAGAAGTAACTTGTTTAATTCTGAACATGATGTGCCTTCAAATATTTATATGAGATGCTATATTTATCAGTAATATAGGGTTAAAGGTTACAACATTTGATTGAAACAGTATGTAATTATGTTATCTTTTGATCAAGTTCATTATAGAACTATACATAATAAAATTGCAACATAAGGTAGCCATGATAAAAGAATGAATTTTTGCTCTCAATTATAAGATATTGTTTTTTTTTGTATTGTGAGATTCTGTATTACAATTACACTTTTAATTGTTTCTTATAAGATTTTATGTCAAATCTAATAAAAAAAATTCATTTTTTAGCTCACTTGATCCGAATGATCATGTGAGCTACTGCCGTCACTTGTCATCCGTTGTATGTCATTATGTCATTCTCTTACTTTTTTTCCAATGATACCATTGAACTAAATTAAACCAAACTTGGTTGATATGGTACTTGGGTGGCGCTTTTCAATTATATACCCATCAGACGCCACAATTTACATCAACCATTTCTACAAATAGTGATTTCTTCCATTGTGCATTAATGTCTTGTTTGAAATCATATGAATATCAGCTCTAAGATGCGTATATTGAAGTTTTCCCAATCAGCCAATCATACCGATTATGCAAATTAGACTTATTTTGATAAAAACAAATCACATTGAAGTATTCTCAATAGAAAAAAAAAGATTCAAATTATATGTAAACTGGGTTGGTTTGTGATTTGGAAGGTGTCCTTCATCCAAGATCACCATTACTGTCTTTATTAGTCAACAGGATCTCAAAACTTCACCTGAATATCAATGAATAGCTCAACATGTCTTCTAATTAAATTTTCTGTCAAAATTGGCTGTGATGATTAATGATGGTCCACTTTCAAGATATTTATGATAACATAATCCTTCAGATAAGATCACTAGTTCTATTTAAAATATTTGCATGTCAACAACAGGTTAATTCAGATGCAATTTGAATTGTTACTTGTTTTGACTTACAGGTTTCTACTTTTTGTGTAAAAGTTTAAACTCTGAAAAGAAAAGTCAGATGAGCAATAACAGGGTCTGGTTTTCATACCCATGGCTACTTAGTTGTGAAAATTTATGCTAAGATTTGTATCTTAGGCTAACTTACTTCTTGCATCACTAAAGTTTTAAATATTTGTGTTAAGATTTGTAACTTATGCTAACTTTCTTCTTGTATCATCAAACATTTTACATATTTGTGTTCAGATTTTGACTTACATGTTTCTACTTTCTGTGTCAAATTTTGAAGTCAGCTGTCTGATTACATGCTCTGATTCTGATATAAATGACTACTAAGCTGTACCTACAATATACCTATGAAACTGATGCTTTTCTAGAGTTTTTCCCATTATGGGTTTTTATCTCTAGTTTTTAATGCAGAGTTTTTTTTATGTTTTAATCAAAGATATAGTCATGTACATTTTTATTATTATTGATTTTAAAGACTGTCTTGCTTCATGTGTCACTAAACATTTTAAATATTTGTAACTTTGGTCAATTTGTTTGTGTATCACTAAAGTTTTAAATATTTGTGAACATATTATGTAAAGGCTAACTTGCATCATGTGCCACGGACTTCTGAATATTTGTAAACTGTATATTTTGTCTTATTATATGAAACAGATGTTAATGTTTAAAATAAATATTTTTGATCAGGATTCGTCTTTTAATGTATTCAAATAAATGTCCTTTGTGAAGTCTGCAAATACTGTTACTATTTCTTACTGTCGCTCTACATTTACATGAATCAGATAACAGAAAGCCATACTATGGCTGGTTGGTTGGTTGATTCATAGTGTTAAACGCCACCTTCAACAATATTTCAGTTATATTGTGGCGGTCATTACCACCGACCTGTCGCAAGTCACTGAAAAACTGTATCACATAATGTTGTATCGAGTACACCTCGCCATGAACGTAGTTCGAAATCGCAACTTTAGTGGTGATATGCACTGATTGCATATGTCGTTATAAACCCAACTACCATACGATCACGACCACGACGGCCCCTTATATTTTGGTCAGTGACCGTATATATATATAGCAAACAATTATGCAGGCAATGCAATTTGACCAGTGCATGAAAAGTCTGTTTATTTTCACAATAAACCATCCCGATACATTGAAATTTCTAAGAGATATAGCGAATCCATGGATGTACTATAGAACGCTCTTAGCACAATCAATCCAGAAAAAAAGTTTATGAAAAATAAATATTATATACCCTTTCATAAAACAAAATCCAGTGACTAGTTATGCACCACCCCAATTCTTCGGTGGCTGATTAAGGACATGCTAGAAAAAAATTATCTTGTTGCCACAAGAAAGATATTTTGTTCCCACAATATATTATCCTGTTCCCATGACATTATATTATTCCCTCAAGATATTATTTTGTTCTCACAAGAGATATAGTTTGTTCCCACAACATATCATCTTGGGACAGGCACACAACAATGTGGCTGGGTTAAACAAGGTTTGTGAGATGTCTACACCTATACAAGCACCACACCACAGACGAGAGACAAATACAAAACAAAAGGAGACCAGAAAGCAGAAAGTATCGTATATATGTATGAGAGAGAGAGAGAGAGTATGTCTGATTATGGTACTATGTCCCTTATATCATATGTTTATGTTCCTTCTACCCTTAGTTAGGGTGTTGGGGGAGCGTTGAGATATCACAAAACTTTATCAACTCAGCCACACATACGTGTAGATGTCCAAAGACAGGAGCCTTATCAACACCAAGTGAATCACATTTGTTATTTTGAACAACAGCCGTAATACTCTATTAATTTATCAATAAAATGTATTGATTTTAAATTCGGTATATTGATATTGATATGCTGCAACGTTTTGAGTTCTGTTGTGTCAAACTTTTAAAACAAGGATTCCATGAGAAGCACAGAAGCATAATAATTTATTGACTAAATAACGTGTCTTAAACTGTGTATTTACTAACATAAGCCTTATTTTGCTTTCTAAATCAAAATAATTCGACTAACACTGCAGACAGGCGCCGTTTGCATTTGAACCCACTACAAGTCTCACCTCAATTTATACTATTACAACAAGATGTTCACATGATCCTTTATCGTTTACATGGACCATGTTTCTTAGAATGTCCCATAGACCCCTATATTATATTATGTTCACCGCTTGCCGCCATCTTGGATCGGATCCAGACCTGCCGGACACAATTGTGAAAGGGGACTATCCAAGTACTATTGTGACCCAGTTCGGTTCCCATTGACCCAGTAGTTTCTGCCGAGAAGATCTTTGAATGTATTTCCCATAAATTTCAATGTTATACTATGTTCCCCGATGCTGGCCATCTTGGATCGGACCCAGACCTGCCGGACAGAATTTTGAAAGGGCTATCCAAGGACTATTGCGACCAAGTTTGATTCCGGTTGACAATGTGGTTTCATAAAATAAAAAAGAATAAATTGAAAGGGACTAGCCAATGATTATTCATGTACAGATTAAGTTCAATGAAATTTATAGTTTCTGGGGGAAAATATTGTTCAGAAACTATAAATTTGATTGATTTGTTTTTCATTTTTAATATAATGCTATGTTAAAGTTATGCCTTGCAGTGACAGCCATCTTAGATATCTGATCAACACAGAAAAAAACGTATTTTGTAAAGAGCAATGATTGATTAATTGATTGATTTTTGGTGTTTAACGCCACTTTCAACTATACTTCAGCTATATCATGGCAACCAGTTTTAGTGGTGGAGGAGGCCGGAGTACCCGGAGAGAACCACCGACCATGGGCAAGCAACTGGTAAACTTTATCACTTGCGGTTGCGAGTCGAGTGCACCCTTTTTGTAATTTACAAAGCCGGGCGCGAACCCACGCCGTATTGGTGATAGGCTTGCACGAGTTGTTAGATCCAGCGACCTAACTCATTGAGCCACCCAGGTCCCATAAAGAACAATGCAAGGCACATTCCAGTAAATATTTGCTGTTAGATGGCATTAGTAGTTTAAGATTAAAATAACTTTAATACATGTCTACATAAGATCGGGTCCCTCTAAAACAAGAATTGAAACAGAAACGAAACGCAACGAAACGAAACGGAACCTGGCGAAACGAAACGGAACCTGGCGAAACGAAACGGAACTTGGCGAAACGAAACGAAACGAAACCTGGCGAAACGAGACGAAATTGAAACGAAATGAAACAAGGCGAAAGTTTTTTTTAGAACCTATGGGAAAATAGTTGGCTAATTTATTTGAACCCATACGTCAGTCCGTTGGCTTTTTCTTAAAAACGGTCAGCATAAAGTGATGGGTTTAGTCTATGCGTCCGTCCATCCATTACCAAATGTGCACTCTCAACTCATTCTAAACTATTTAACTGGTCCATGAAACTTTCGGAGAATCTTGATTATATTGCCATTTTGCACCTCTTATTCCATTTTCTATCAGATTTGGGGGGAGGGTATAATTTCTACTTTTATAGATGCTCGTCATACCCTTCACGGACAATGTGATCATGTTATGTTTTGACATGTCCGTTGATTTTTCATCACACTGTTGTTTCTTTACATTCCCTATTTTTATGCAATCTTTTTAATATCAACAAGCGGGAATCAATTGAACCACAAAACGGCAAGAAAATCATAATTAAAATGACCTTTTTTTTTCGCTTTGATGCAGTTTTGTTTTCACTTTGGCCTAAAAAAAATATCTGCAATAATTCTCAAATTGTGTGTTATTAAAAAGACTGTTTAATATGACTGCCGAGAGAATGTCCCTTCACGCGTACATTTCGTGTCAATTTCATGAAAAAAACGGGCAACATATCAATATGTTTATACGATAAGTTAATCACGTGCCTCGCGCAGAGTAGATCATGCAAACCCTTCGGATGCACCTGGTGATACTCCCGGTTTTTGTGTGAGGGTTCAGATTGCTAGTGCTTTTATTTTTTATGGCGTTCGTTTTCAAATCTGTTTATTTGTTTTGTCCTTGTTGTTTCAGCAGTGTAATATGGGTGAGGTGGAAGAAGAAAGTCATTTTCTATCATTTTTTAATCAACACACGGAGGGAGGACAGACAAAATCTAAATAAACTCATAATTCAAAGTTGTCCTAACCTTTTAAACGTGAATTCACGGGAACAATTTATTTGGTTAATGACTTGTAAAAAACACAACTGTATAGAAAATAAGAAGTCAGTTTATCCAGAGAAATTATAAATGATGCATGTCAGTATTTCATTTTATTGTTAACTTTACATTGCTTACAGTTCTGGATCTGACACGGGGAAACACCATCCCCTGGTGTCTTTCCAAGTATTGCAACCAGTGGCAATACACCCACACTAATCATGATCGTTATAATATGTCTTCGCCTTTTGTGGGCCCTTGATTGGAACAATAAAGTTATGTTATGTTATCGTCTCTATTTGTGTAATCTCTGTATCACCATTTTGTTTTTGACCTAGGATTTTCTGGATTATCCCTTTGACTTGTTGCTTTGATATGAAGAACTCCCCTGTCCACAGTTCACCGAACCGTTAATACTAGTGACAGGCATCAACGGAGCTTTGCCAAATTTTAAACTATGGTAATGTATTAGATATGTTTCGAAACATTATCCTTTTTGACGTTTCGGTTTTGTTTCTCAGTTTTGTTTCATTTCGTTTCGATTCACTTTTTCGTTTCGTTTCGCCCAGTTCCGTTTCGTTTCGTTTCGCCCGGTTTCGTTTCGTTTCGCCAGGTTTCGTTTCGTTTCGTTGCGTTTCGTTTCTGTTTCGTTTCTTGTTTTAGAGGGACCCCATAAGATCCCATGTTAAATTTGTCCTCTGGTAGCAACCATCTTGGATTTCCTATCAGTACACACACAAAAATTTGCAAGGTACTATCCAATGATTATTTTATATTTACAGTTTGTGTTCAATCAAATTTCTGGTTTCTGGTTTCTGAGAATATAGTTTTCTTCCATATGGTTCTATGTTAAAACTTTAGCAGCTTTTGAAAGAATACCTTCCAATGACTGTCCTAACCAAATAAGGTAAAAATGAGTCCAGCGGTTTCACAGGAGGTGTCAAAATTGATATTTCTATTTCAAAGAAGGTCAAACCCTTTAGCCAAAAGAAAAAGGACAAAATAAAAAGACCATACTCCCTAGTCAATGATCAATTCTAATTTTTTTTTGCCGTTTATAGTTGAGCTCATCTTGTAAACCATAAGAGGTATAGTATAGTAGCTGTTCAAACACAATCAATTCAAATAATTAAAACAAAATAGGTCCGCCAAAAAAAAAAAGGACTAACCTTCTAAATGCAAATATCTAATATGTTTCTTTTTTTTCTTCTTTCTTTTTGTTTGTCAACGATATGCGACAATGGTTAACTCATCTTTAATGCCATATTATAATACACAAAGTGAACTAAAAGTCAACTTACATTTGGCGAAATAATGTATTATTAATCCAATGACTACAAACACGTGCTACTGTCTTATGTTCCAGTTATTTATACACGGGTGTGTTTGATTAATCACCTTTAATAGTATTCCATTGTTGCATTCTGCTTTATTGCTACATTTATTGTTTGATGTCAAAATTTTAGCGAAATTATGTAATAATAATGCATATCATATTGTATATTGTATATTGTATGTATATGGAGAAGACAATACTAAGTTGAAAAACTTGTGTCTCATCCTTTTGTCATTATTTAGACAATAAGATATTTTTTAAATTAAAAATTAATTAACGTTTTGTTTTGGTTTTTTTTCTCACAGACCCTTTAAAAATCATGGATGGTAAGACGACTGGGTGTCCTCTCAATCTGGGGTTGTCGGGTTATAATATATTATTATTATTATTATTATTATTATTGTACAATATTCATAAAGCGCCTATCTAATAAAACAATTACTCTAAGCGCTGTACAAAACACATAAAATCTTAATCCTATCAATAAAAGTAAAAGTAGCAATAAGAGTCAAGAATAAATTGAAAATAATAATAATGATCATAAATAAAAAAAAGGGCGGAATTTAAGATGATATAAGTTAAAAACAACTGTCGCCATAAAATGGTCTAAAAAGATAAGTCTTTACAAGTTTCTAGAAAATGCCAACTGATTGCACATGTCAAAAAAATAAATATAATTAAAAAGAGAGTTTAAGATCATATATGAACAAGTCATATACTGTCACCATAAGCTGCTCTAAAAAGATGAATCTTTAAAAGTTTCTTGAAAATGTCAACTGATTGCACATGTCGAATGTTTTGAGGAAGACTGTTTCATATAATGTGTAAATTAAAAGAAAAAAAAGAGTACCGGTAGGCGCATGTATAACCCTCCCCCCTCCCAAAACGTTATTCTGAAATACAATATACATTTTAACCATGTTGTAGATTTGTTGTCAACATAAATAATGGTATGTGCCCTCCCACTGAGAACTCAAAGGCTACCAAACTGTACATATATAATGTAAATAATTGTAAAATAGTATAATGTTTATCTCTATACCATGTTAATCTATGACAAAAAAGATGATAAATTAACGTTTTTTTTTTGTTTTTTTGTTTTTTTTCAGACCGTTTAAAAATCTTGGCTGATAAGAGGGGCTGGTGTCCTCTCAATCGACGGTGGTCAGGTTATAATACGGAAGGTCGCATTTTTAGCCGATACATGCACGTTTTTTCGTTCCTACTATACTTTACCAGTTGCAGCCAAAAGCCGTTTCTCTCATATATCTTGTTCTCGTCCTGAACATATATAAAATACTGCTCGCCGAACGTTAACCAATATTCAACCCTGTTCCGAATACACATGCAATCCATTCATATAACAAGCATACACATGAAATTTGATAATTCGAG
>MJUT01001372.1:91431-104299 GCA_002080005.1 Gigantidas platifrons | reverse complement strand
TTTTTTTTTGCAATTAAATGTCCAGTTGCAACTTGACGTAAAAAAATCACGAAGTATAAAACTTTACACATTCGAAACTATATTTTTCGCTCATAATTTTCGTGCTAAATCCAAATAGGAAAATGTGCATTTTCAGTGGAAGAGAATGAACTTCACAAACTTGATTTCGGATAAAAATTACGATTTCTACGTAAAATTGTAGAAGTTCAACCAATTTGTCCAGTAAACGTTTTATCTTATGGACGACAAAATAACGTCGCGCTACATACAATCTTGCTATATTTTTCAAAGTTTTCTATTAAAATGAAAACAAATAAACATCAACAAAAAAAAAGCGAAGCAAAAAACAAACAAACGATATCAAAACTTGAAAAACAACAAACAAAGAGCGAAAACAAAATACAGAAATATACCAAATCCTGGAAAAAAAATAACGTGTTTCCGCTTACTCGAACGACCCTAATTAAAAATGAATCCATGACCTTAATTTTTGTGTGTGTCAATTTTGAATAAGCATTGCAATAAAGTATGTGTGCATTGCAGAAACTATAATTACTCTCGAAATATAATTGATGTATATGAAAATTAAAAATGTGAACTGAATTATTTAATTATAATTTCACTGGATTATACCAAGATAAATCCTTGATTATACATACGATACTACGATATTTTTTTAAGAATACAACGTGCACAATCAATCAATAAACAAATAGAATATGATAATCTCATTTTAGAGCAACATATACTTTCAAAGAAAAATTACAGTCACATAACATAAACAATAAATAAATACAAAAAGGGAATAAAAACGAAATAAAACAACAAAACAAATAAGCAAACAAACGTTGAAACAAACACCGTAAAGGAAAACACCAATTATATATATACGATGTGGCTATACATCATTTTTTTGCTATTTGTCCGGACCTTTAATGTACTTAGAAATAGTACTGAAAAATATAACATCTTACAGAAATAATTTAATATTAGATATATATAGAGAAATATGTACACTTTACATTGTTTTAATACAGTTACATGTGTACTGTCTTTAATGCAATAAATATTAAAAAGTTGTGGAAAATCTACACATGAAAAGTACAGTTCTCTTAATTGATTACACAAACATGCATGTGAAATGTACACAACATTTACTCTTTGCAAAATGAGCAAAACCAAAATTTCGATTTTGGAGGATTTTTCAAATGGGCGCATGTTATATAAGTCATAAGTCATAAGTTTATTGATTCACCAATCAAGGGCCCACATGGGGCATATACATTTAATACAATTGTTTTATAACATAACAAAAAAGAGAAGGAAAAAAAACAAAACAAAAAACAAAACAGCACTAATGTTTTCACCACTAGTTTAGAGCCATATATGATACCACTCCAAACAAGAGTTGCACATAATACTTTGATCATGTTATTATTATTATTTTGCTTATTATATTAATCATATTCCAATGAGGGGCCCGGGTGGCTCAATGAGTTAGGTCGTTGGATCTAGCAGCTCATATAAGCCTATCACCAATACGGCGTGGGTTCGGCCCAGCTTTGTAAATTACAAAAAGGGTGCACTCGACTCACAGCCGCAAATGATAAAGTTTACCAGTTGCTTGTCCAGGGTCGGTGGTTCTCTCCGGATACTCCGGCTTCCTCCACCACTAAAACTGGTCGCCATGATATAGCTGAAATATTGCTGAAAGTGGCGTTAAAAACAAAAAAAAATCAAATTCAAATTCATATTCATATTTCAATGTATACACCTGTCTAGTTGAGGAGTGTTATTTAATATTTATTCTGTGTTTTGATTTCTTTCCTCATATTTACTTATATATTCAATAATAGCCATTAGAGTTATTATATCATGGATTTTGCATGTTTCCATTAATTTATGCCACCAAAGAAATTACTTGTATTAAAAAAAATCCCACTTTTTTCACACATAAATCATAACATTTCTGAGAAAACTTAAACTTAGGGTATCTCGAAATTTCCTTGAAACTATGTATTTAACTTTTATTCGTCCACTTTTAGAATATGCAGGAGAGGTTTTGGGATAATTGTACTCTCGCCGACTCAGAACGGCTTGAAAAAATTCAACTTGAAGCCGCACGTATAGTAACCGGTTTAACGTCTTATGCGAGTATTCTATCTCTATCTATAAGGAAACGGGATGGGAAAAACTTTCAGTTAGGCGTGAAAAAAGAAAACTTTCATTATTCTATGACATCGTCAGTGGCCAATCACCTGATTATCTTCAAGATGTATTACCAATAACGGTAGGTCAAACCAATAACCTCTAAAAACTTTACTATTCCCCCAGGAAGGCTTAGTTTATATCAACGTTCTTTTTTCCCAAGTACTATTAGACTCTGGAACAATCTGCCAACAGACTTGAGAAATTCTCTTGCCAACAAATGTTTAAAAACGAAATACGAAAAGTTTATGGTATACCTGACAAACCACCATTATATTTTTCTACTGGTATTAGAATTGCTAATATATTACATGCTCGCTTACGTAAAAAATGTAGTAGCCTCAAATGTGATCTATTCAGATGTAATTTAATTGCCTCTTGTGATTGTGATTGTGATTGTGGAAATTACATCGAGTCTGTGGACCATTTCTTTTTAAGATGTAATATATATAATGAACACAGAATACAACTATTCCGCGGCATGAGTACTTTGGGTTTTGATATTAAGCATCGAAAATATATTATTTGGAAATGCCTCTTTTGAAAACGGCAAAAACTCTAAACTGTTCTTGCTCGTCCAAAAATACATTGTTATTTCTAAAAGATTTGTCCAGTAAATTTATATATTGAATATACATTAGACGACAACTTCCTTGTATATATTTTCCCGTATTTGTGCTTAAAGATAAATATTATACAAAACTTACTCTTATATTCCAACCAATAGAACTGTTTTTGTCCTGTTAAGTTATCTTCAATTTTTGCTGTATAGTAGTTATTCATTTTATCTGTATTTGTAATATATTGTCATTGCTAATGTTTATATATGTACCGGAGAAGACTTCATAAGTTTACAACTTGTGTCTTATCCATTTGTCTTGTTTTGTATGACAATTAAATATGTTTAAAGTAACATTTCATAGCTAGGAACATAACGAATTCATTTATCAAGTGCGGACAATTAGACAATGCAAGAGGTATAAGCTATTTGTCCGGATCCGGACGAATAGCATGCAAGCTATTTGTCCGGGTCCGGACGAATGGCCCACAAGCTATTTGTCCGGGTCCGGACAAATAGCCACGGCCTTATATGTAATAAGATTTGGGGCTTGCTTTCACTCGTACACATTATAAAGGACATCCATACACCAAAGGTGAATTGTTGTCTCCCTTTTCACATTTACTGAATATATTATTATTACTTTTCTTTTTCTTTTTATTAATATTGTTTTTTTTCTCTCTCTCCAATCAATGCAATCAATAGTAATCAATTGTATATTTTAATTATCATTGTATCCACATGTGACCGTAAATCGGTCAGTTAAGATAATTGTTCTCCCCTTTGGGGCGTCGTGATTGACAAAATAAAAGTTGTTGTTGTTGTTGTATAAATAGTATTCAGTTCAAAGTTCTTATTCAGTCATTCGTTGAAAATAAACACAGTGAGTTGACCAATGAGATATAGGCCTACAAGCGTCGTCTCTCGTGTGATTTCTCAGCTGGGAGATATATTCCGAATGCACCATCCTACACCGAATAGTTATAGTATATTTCACAATGAAAGATCGCGAAAAGTCTCGAATGACAATCTTCCGAAGACCGAATGATTTGTTTCCTTCCCCTATCAAATAATTCTCCCAATTAACGATGTACACAAAATAAATTTGTTTTTTAATTTTAAAAATGTCGAGACAGACGAGTCCAACAAGAGATTTATACGTATCATAAATTTAGCATCAGAGGTAGCAGAAACCAGCGACTGAAGGAATTCCTTGTTGCTCAGACTAAAAGGTTTAAAAAAGGTACAGCGACGGGCAGCCAGGTATATACATGCAACAGACATCATAACACCAGCAGTGATTTTTATATCGTCTGATAGAGTATAAAATTGTCTTTAAGAATATTTAAACGGTTTTTGACCGGGTTCATTGAATTTCGAGAAATTTACAGTCAAAGTTGAAAATTAGCCGATGGCTAACTCTGAAAAGGTACGTTTCCGGTCAAGATTGTGCTTTTATCTAATATTTTAACAAAAAGACTTTTATATCGTCTGATAGAGTTTAAAATTGTCTTTAAGAATATTTAAACGGTTTTGACCGGGTTCTTTGAATTTTGATAAATTTGAGATCAAAGTTGAAAATTAGCCGATGACTAACTTTGAAAATGTACGTTTCCGGTCAGGGTTGTGCTTTTATCTAATATTTTAACAAAAAGATTTTTATATCGTCTGATAGAATATAAAATTGTTTTTAAGAATATTTAAACGGTTTTTGACCGAGGTCTTTGAATTTTGAGAAATTTGAGATCAAAGTGGAAATTTTGTTCATTGCCCGTTCTCATTTTTTACATTTCCGGTCTTAAGTACCTAAATAATAAAATATTTTATTATTCATTCCTTTAACAGATAGATCTTAACAATAGCTTTAAGAATCCGTTTAGATTTTTATCCTAGGTTGAGTACTTTACAAGATATGACCTTTCAAGTCCCCATTTTGGACTTCCGTGTTTTCCCACTTCCGCGTTTTAGACCCTGCCATAATAATATAATAAATACATTAGAATATTATGCTTTTATGGGTTGTCTCCCCCTTGACCTTCAGAGTCACAGTGTGTCTCCAAAACTTTTTCTTTATCTTTTTTTTCTTCTTATTTTTTTTGTATTGTCTTAATATGTCTTCAAATTACATTTAATTATTACAAATCATTACATATTTTATGTTCTTTAATTTGTAAATGATTATTCTGCCCAGTACTGGGCTCCATGATTGGAAAATAAACTTGTATCTTGCATGGTAGAACAATAAATGCCGCCATTTCTAAAATATTTTATTTTTATGGGAATGCAAAGTTTCACTTAAATATCCAGTGGCGGACAACCTACAAATAAGACCCTCTTTGTACCATTGATCATGGTGCATGTGACAATACACGATGCAGGCTATAAAATTGTGCATGACAATATTGTTGACTAATCAGAAAAAAACAATGTCAAGTTTAAATTTGATAGAAGATAGCCCCACAATGCATTGTTAGTTTACAAGACGACATGTTAAGATAGTTGACGAGGAACTCAGTAGAATTCAGGGGGTATGGTTAGGGTTAAAACTGACGGTGTTTAACGCCACGTTCAACAATATTTCAGTTATATCGTCAGTGGCGTAGCTGCATTCGTGGCAGTAAGTTTTATTGGTGGAGGAAACCGGACTACCCTGAGAAGACCATCGACCTGTCGCAAGTCACTGACAAGCAACTAGAATTTACGGTGTGGTCAACTGTGAGAGTGACTTACTCCACAAATATAAGTAAAAGCAAAAAATACTACACTGTCGGAAGAGTTCCAATTCCAATAAAAAATAGTAGAAAGATGTAAAATCGATATCAATAACACACAAATACATGACCGCTCACTTTACTGTCTTGGTACAGACACTTCAATTAAAAGTGGCAGAGCCAAAACCTCCCCATGGGCGATTAGAGGTATGTCTTCACAGTTCTCTTGTATGTATAGTAACATATTTACTAATAGTGAATAAAATCGTTTTCTTGTGAAAATGTTCGATCAAAATTGATATTTCATGATTAAAAAGCAAACGAATGTTTTGTCTTCCTTTCATGACAATTATGGTGGTGTACCTACAGACAAGATTTCAAATAATATTGTTTTTGCTTGTAAAAAAAATATTGCTATGGGTGTCCAATCAATTAATGTGGCATTTACAAGAGCTATTATCTTAGATTTGAAAAAGAAGAAATTTGGGCTAATCACAAATCATTGATTTTCATCAATAAATATTTCGATTGATAATGAAAGAAATGACTTACCTACTTTATGTTGGATACAAAAACAAAAAAAAACGTCACAAGAATCAATACAGAGGAAAGTATATTGCGTGCATGCTTCTTTACTTGTTTGGAAAAAGAACTGTCTATGATTATAACTACTTTGTCTGCAATAAAAGATACTACACTAATAGTGAACCGCATCGGTGGCGTAATGGTTAGCGGGCTCGCCTCGAGTGCGGTAGAACGTAGGTTCGAGCCCCGGTAGGCTTTAAAATTGGTATTTGTTGCTTCTCCACTAAGAACGCAGCATTAAGGAGAAAGAACAAAGACTGGTTGGCTCGGAATCAGAATAATGTGGAGTGGAGCGACTTGTCTACCCGCGGACTGTTGTTTCAGTGAGCTAGCACTATAAAAATACAACTCGGCGTACGTTTCTAGTACAAAGCGGATCTCATCATCATCTCATTGAAAATTAACTTGTTCTCGACATGATATAGCTGAAAAATTACTGAATTTGCGTTAAACAACAATCACTCACTCACTCACTCACTCACAATAATCGTGTGACAAATTCTATTCACGTAGTACTTAGATTCAATCAAATGTGTTACTGAAGAAATCTTCTGAACAATTTTAATTCTATTTTTTTTTTTATTTATCTAAAAAAAATTCCAAACATTTGTCTTTTCTACACTTTAGACAATTTATTAACCCATTTAAAACAAATCATTCACAGCTCATTTTACCTTTAAAAAAATGGCAAGCAACATCATATAGACTTTTTTTTTATAACGTCGACGAACATGCATGTCATATTTTGTCTTTCTTCATTAAACTGATTAGTACCGATTGGTTATTTAGTTTATGACACCGATACATAATGATAAAATATAATCATTTTATTCATTTATTCATGAATTGTTATGAATTGTATGTTAATATAAGAGGTATTTAGTTCTATTCGTTTGACTTATTTTTAAAAGTAAACATTTTGAATATATGTAGTTGGTCAAATTATTTACCATAAGAAATAGATGTATCATTCTAATAAATAATATTTAGCACAAAATATGACACATGTCACGAAGTTTAAAATGTATTAATATGTAGAGTGTACTAAGTTGAAAATAAAATAGATAGAAATTGAAACAAAATTTTGTTTGTGGTTTTAATGTAAATTTCAAAGAAATCTGCGATTCATGAATAATAAAATGTTTTTGTTTTCCAGTTGTGTTTTCAATTAAATTCTAGGAATTATTTCAACCTAGAGGTCACTGTGTTGTGGTAATTCTTGTATTAACTTGGAACGCGACTTGTCTTTTGACGTATCTGTGTATGGGGGCAGGGCTCAAGTTACAGATAGCCTCGCCATGTCAAAGTCGACGACACCGACGATTTTAATTTGAAACAACAGAGTATTCTAGTTATGTGAGGTATAAAATGCTTATTACCAATACAACACTTTTAGATTGAAATATCAAAAATACGACTTGAAATAAACGTGGATTGCCAAAGGACATGACGATACTACACACATAAAAATAATATAAACGTCTAAAAGTCTGCACAATACCAAATACATAATAAAAGATTTTGCAAAATATTTTTCATACGAGGTTGAATTTCACTTTTAGATCGATGTTACAGATCGAAGTTTGACATTGAAGAAGTCTATCAGTGAGACGAAAATTCTGTCAATTTAAAGCAGTAACTCATTTATTGCTACTTTAGTTAAATATTTGGTGCTGTTGTGCAAACTTTTTAGACCTATAAAATACATATATTTTTTTTATTTGTGCAGTAACTTCATATTCTTTGGCGATCCAACATCCTGTATAATATTTCTCGTAGCATGTAACCAAATGTCAGCGGACTGTATCCACTATATTTGGACTAGTACGATATTTCCTCTTATAATATAGTATCAAATATTTCATGTAGAATTCTTTGTAAAATAAAAATGCAATATTTGCCGATATTTTTACTAGTCTTTCTATTTTAATATACCTAAAAGTAGAGTATTTGCGAATGTGTTAAATATATTGCATCTTCACCGATATTGCATTCCATTCTTCCACTTTAAAGTTTGGTACACACTAGAGAGGTTCCGAGTAAAACTATAATTGCACGCAAACAGACGAGAGATAAACTAGATGGCGGAATTATATTGAATACATGTTGCAGAGAAACATGGCAAAATGTAATTGTCACAGACTTAAATCGTTGGTTTTACATTATAAAAAGGGTTATTGCACTAATATTGAAGAATATTGTCCCTCACAAGCTCATGCAATATGATATACTGCTCGGGACAATATTTATATGATAATGTGGTCTTGTCCAGGTAATATTCCAAAATATTGTCCAGGTCTGAGAGACGTATTACCCGACCCGAAGGGTAATATGTCTCTCAGACCTGGGTAATATTTTGGCATATTACCTGGTCAAGACCACATTAATATCATTATTATACTGAGTGTCTTTTGTCCAGGTAATATGACAAAATATTACAGTACCAAATATCACTACAGAAACTTACATGAAGTATAATAATCCTCAATATTAGTGCAATAACCCTATAAAATCATGACGTTATCGACAGCTTAAAATGGTGCTCTCAACTGTTTTCATATACAATAAATAGTTATTGCACAAATATTGATGGACATCAATTATACCTCGCAAGTTCGTGCAATAAAATAATCCCCTTTGGACGATAGGCACTACTATCGATGCAATAACCCTATCACGTGATTACTACATACAAACTTCTGTTAGCTTATCAAATATTGTCTTCTATAGAATAATTAAAATATTGCCATGTCACAAACTAATAATCCGATATACCTGTGTATGCTATTGTGTTACTGCTTTTCCTTGTTGTTTATGGAATGTCAAAAATATTAATGTTTATATGAAAATAAAATTAGTATACTAATAATATGCTTGTCAAAAGAAAGGACATTAAAAATATGTTATGCGGTTTTTTGTATAATTGTATGCCATCAACCCCTTGGGGTAAAATTGGGCATTTCAAATAAATAAACTTAATATAGATAAAACACAGTGCATTATTTATTGTAGCTAAGGAAGGTCATGACCAAGTATGTATAGAGATCTTATTGTTACAACGACAAAAACATGTGTTGCATTTTAAGCCTTTTTTTCAGAGGTGCTACTAGTATCTTCTTTCTTTCATTTATTTGTTAGGTTAATTATAAAAAGAGAGTTTATGGTCAACAATTCCACCAATATAAACAAAACTAACGATAACCTCTCACCACAAACCATTGAACACAGCAATACCACGACCAATCGTATATTTAGAAAGATTCTTTAGATATGCTGTTGTTTTTCAAAGAACATTCGGCTTGCCAATTGAAACTTACAACAACCCCTAAATAATAAGCCACAATTGTGTGGTGTGCCCTTTTGCAAGGAGTAATATCCGGACCCTATCCATTATATTATCTTCAACGTGTGACAGTAAAGAAACCCACACATAACACTACCTCATTGTCACCTTTTTATCATATCTGGTGCTTTATAGTTTGTAAAGATGTTCTCTACATAAATATGCCAGAATTACTACTCACGTTATGTGAAACAGTAAATCAGTTGATCGTATTTAGAGCTATTGATCTATCTTAACCCTTGTAATATTACCACCTTAGATTTATGGTAATACGAAACGTGCATAAATATTATTATATTTGAGAAAGAAAAAAGTCTCTATCATTGAGAACAAGGGACTCTTTAATTTTGAACAATTAGTATATGTTGTAAATAAACGTTAGAGAACAGCGAAGGGGCAATCAAAAACGGACAATACAGAGAAAATAGGGCACACACGACGAAGAAAAACAAAACAAAAACACAACACACTACATGTGAAGGACATCTTAAGTTGCGTGGTAGTTTTTTTTAAAATAAAATTTGCGGAACCAAGGTATGGACTGCTGACATGAAAGTGCTGTACTATGCACAGAAACCAACACGCGGAACCAAGGTATGGACTGCTGACATGAAAGTGCTGTACTATACACAGAAACCAACACGCGGAACCAAGGTATGGACTGCTGACATGAAAGTGCTGTACTATACACAGAAACCAACTTTCAGGTTTTTGTGATAAAATCTTGCATGTTTTGAACAGGAACGCTCATGTGTTTTTTTCCCGGTTGTCCTTGAGACATTTCTTCGAACATGTATAATTTGTATATTTATATTTTGGTGTGAGATTTTAGAACCTAGAAGAAATATAAACAGCCAACACGACTCCGCCCTTTTTCCAGTTGACACTGAAAACTTCCCAGGTCACGTTTTTGTCTACATGTTTACAAAGTTTATGGAAGTAAATAACACAACTGGTTTTTTTTACCGTATAAGAATAGTCATTTGTGGCCTACGTGTATGAACAGCGCACTTTTCCACAGATAGACACGTTCTGGCGATAGTGTTGATGGATCTACATGTTGAGTGAATTAGGAAACCAAATCGACCACTAATGTCCCACTAACACATAAAACAGACATAAGTTTTCTGTAAAATGTATCACGTGTTTGCTAACCCTTGAAATACTTTGAAATTTGATGATTCGTAACGTATCATAAGGAAATCGTTATAAAGCAATCATACTAAATAAGCCACCGCTTACTTTACAGATAATATGATGGTCTGGATTTGTCATGATTGTGTAAGTTATGTTAGGAAAAATTAGACAGTTTAGATCGTTAGTAAAGAATCAAAATTAAAAAGAATCTATATTAAAAAATTCAATCAGTCTAGAAATCGAAACTTGCCACTAACAGTTGAATTGGGAGTACAATTGGTCAACATTGACATAAATATCAGGTTTATGGAATGTACAACTCTTATTTTGTAAGAAAAACATTGATTCAAACAAAACAAAATGGGAGATGTTCGAGTTATTATTGACATTTAGGGTTGGTGGGGGGGGGGGAGTTAATGGAACGTCATCATTCCATTATATTGTCTGACCTTAGCCCTTTGGCATTTTCATAATTTAATATAGATACATAAGATGGAAGATGTACTTATATATAATAGCGAAAAATAAAAATTATAAAAAAACATTTTTAGTGAATTTTATTATAGAGATAAAAACGTAGAAACCAGGGTATCAAATTGTGTGCGCGCAACGCGTTTCTAGAATAACCATCATCAGGTATGCTCGAAGTCAAAATATTAGACAGCCAAATCATTTTAAAATCGTTGGGAGCAAGAGTTGAGGTTTGACAAAATATGATGAATAAGTTGTCCTACATATTCATGATAAGTGATGGGTTGTTCATGTCTGAACAATTAACTATTTTATTGAAATATAACATAATCTTTGTTCATTATGAATTAAAATGGGATAAAAACATACAAAAGCCCAAATATATATTTGTCCAGAATTTGTGCTAATGGGTTGGTTGGTTTATGGTGTTTAACGCCACTTTCAACAATATTTCAGTTATATCGTAGCTGTCAGTTTATTGGTGAAGGAAACAAGAGTATCCGGAGAAGACCACCTGCCTGCCGGAAGTTTCTGACAGACTTTATCACATTATGTTGTACACCTCGCACTGAGCTGTATTCATACTCGCAACATCAGTGCATGGTGATAGACACAGATTGCATATATAATTGTAAATCCAACTACCATGCGATCACGGCCACGACACCCCCGCACAATTTTTGCTGTAGTATGCAATATGTATATATCTAAATTTTAATAACCAGGAGAGCCTATGGTAGTTTTGTTCATTTAATATTACAATAAAATGCATTCCATTCGTAAGCTGTAAGAATGATATTCTCAAATATAAAGTATCATCACTCTGTTTATAACTGACTTGAAGCTCAGACGAGGTGTACTCAATACAGCATTATGTGATAAAGTTTGTCAGTTTCACAGGTCGGTGGTTTTCTCTGGGCACTCCGGTTTCCTTCACCAATAAAACTGATATAACTGAAGTATTGGTGAAAGTGGTGTTATACACCATAACTCTGACACTAACATTATGACTTTACTTGAAGACATTATTATTTCTTCAAAACATTCCAAAACTCTTTAGTTAATAGTAATTTCTTTGTGAAATGTACTTTTCATACACAGTAAATATAGTATAACTAATCGTAGATTTTGAATATCAAAATAAGACCACGAGCGACCGAAGTACGCATAAGGATTAAACGAGTGGGCGGAACTTGTTCCGTCTACGAGTTTAATCCTTAATGCGTATTCGGTCACGAGTGGTCTTATTTTGATATTCAAAATCTACGATTAGTTATACTGTTTATTATATAGACTTCCGAAATTTCTTTTATATTATTTTATTTAATTTGTATATTTCATTCCACGCGTATGAATCTACGAGCAATGATAGTGTGTAATCAATATGGCCGCACATTCAAACAAGTAAAGTGTTGTCGCTTCGATGAAAAAAAATGGAAATTTAAATGAAGGACGAGTTTCTGAATTTTATTTGAATATGGGCGGATTTGTAAAGTTGTGGAAAAATTCATTGCAATTGTGACTCATGTCAGTCCGATTTATTTGTGGAACCAGGAACAATGTGTTATTATTGTCCGAGTCGTGTGTATTACATGTGTAACAGAATTCGAACTAAGGAATGAATCAATGTCCTCAAATGAAACGTTCTGAAATCTACCCGGCTGGGCTTTAGTTTGATATGCATTTTCATTTGTATTGCCATTGGAATTTGGAACATTAGTTTGGACATCTAGAATATTAAATTCTGGCATTTCCACATTTTCCAAGTCAAAATCATTTTCTTCTAAAAATTAGGAGACTATACAGCTGCCGTATATGCGTCAAAATGATCAGGCATTTTTTTTTTTTTTTTTT
>MJUT01001372.1:66810-85598 GCA_002080005.1 Gigantidas platifrons | reverse complement strand
GGGGGGCGTGAGTAGGCGATGGTTCTGGGGACCGGTTAAGGTCCCCAGCGGGTCCAGAGCAGAGCCCTGGTAGGGGGCCCAGGGGACGAAGCCCCCCAGAAGCTCTGGGGTTTAAGGAATTAAACATTTATTTGAACGACAATTTTGAATCAACCACACCATTTTTATCAGACCAAAAAAACTTGACTTTGAGTCTTAATTTTGTCGGATAATTGTTAACAATATGTTTTTGTCAGATTATAAGAACCTAAAGTAAAACTTTTTTAACAACCGTGATGCGAATTGTTCAACTCATGACTGATCGATCACGATATTTTAACCCTTCAAAGAACTATTGGTTTAGTTTTAAAGCATTCCTCATTTCACTAATTGTTCTGTACTTTCGGGTGGTGCTAGTTAGTACTGCCCGTCCGGATGGAGCTGTTCTTTTCGTCGTTTGATTCATTCATTGAAAACGTATGATTCGACCGCTCTTGTTTATAGACAAACAAAAGCGGAAATTGTCAATACATGAACTTGTTGTTGATTTCTGATTAGCTAACGTAACTAAATTAGATGATCAGAATCGTTTCATGCAGCATTAATGTTAACATATTCACCTTTGTTTGTCTATAAACAAGAACGAATCATACGTTTTCAATGAATGAATCAACGGCGAAACGAAAAGCTTCATCCGGACGGACAGTATACTGATCATTTATCAATGGGTAGAGTTTTTAGAATATCCCAAATTTACTCCTAATATCATTACTATTCATTTTGACTTTTGAACAGTTTCAGATAAGATTGCTGCCACAGTAATAATAGGGATTCATTGTGGTCAAAATAACACATGCTTTTTATCTTGAAGTTACAAAAAGTTGCTTGTTGAACTGCTTAATTAACGTTGTATAACATATGCTTTGCGAATTTTAGGGGAGGGGCGCACGCCCCGCACGCCCCCTCTAAATCCGCCTTTGGTTCTCCCCACTCTGACATAGGTGACATTCGCCAATTTTGGCTATGATGTTTAATCCTTTGGTTTTCTATTTCACAAAGATTTCTCATTACCAATCTTTTGACTTTGAGCGAACCTGATGAAGGTTATTCAAGAAACGTATAATGTGCACTATCCTGGATATCTACATACATTGTATTTCTTCATACTTTAATAATTTAATTTGATTTGAATATTTCAATCTGATTGGCTAATCCGCCTGGAGAAAATTTTGTCTATACTGGATAACCTGGGTTGGTATTGTGACGACACCAACGTGTTCATCCGCCAACGACAAATTCAAATAGTCCCACGAAATAATCGTAATTAAAATCGATGAATCATTAAATTTTGTCATAACCTGGTTCGCGGTTTATTAAGCGTAAACTGACCAAAACCAGGTTATATCGTATAACCTGTTCAACAATTTCAAATATTCCTTAAATGTATTAATTTGATAGGAGGTTTCATAATAGAAAGAGTATACATCACCTTCTTACTAGGAACCGTCGTGGTCGAGGTCGTGATCGTACGGTAGTTAGAATTACAACTACTTGTGCAATCAGTGCCTATCACCACAGCTGTGAGTTCGAATCCTGCTCATGGCGAGGTGTACTCGATATAACAGTATGTAATAAAGTTCGTCAGTGAATTGCGGCAGTGGTTTCCTCCACCAATAAAACTGACCGACACGATATAGCTGAAATATTATTGAAAGTGGCGTTAAACACCAAACACCTAACCCATTATCAAGAACCATTACTTCCTATGTTGACCAATTCTAATGTTGAAGCTAGAGCCACCTGACTGTATCTGCATCTCTTCCAAATTTGAGTTTTTCATCAAGAAATATTTACAGAAAACAGGGCCACTAAAACTAGTTTAACCCCGAAAATATTTTATTGAAGTGCCTGTATCAAACCAGGAGAAAGAACGGTCATGTATATGTCACGATTTGAAGAAATTTCTGCATTCAGAAGCGACTGCGTAAGTATTGAATGGAACACAAAAAGGCAACAATGTAAAGGTTAGGGTGTTAGGGCTATGGACTATGGTGTTTAACGCCACTTTCAACAACATTTCAGCTGTATTGTGGCGGTCCGTTTTATTGGTGGAGGAAACCGGAGTACCCGCTGACACTGGATTTTGATATATTTTATATTGAAATGTGAAAGTTTTTTTTTAATCTTAAGATAAATCTACATTGTAAAAATATAAAACAGATGATAAATGTATATGATTGTTTCGTTAAAACAAAACAACTTTCTTGTTTTGTTTTACTTGTAAAGAAAATACTTCCTGGAAAGGAGAGCCGAATAAATTTTAAAAGTTTTTGTCCATTTTGTATAGAAGGATACATTACTTTGACACCAAAGGGTAAGTAACAATTATATATCATTTATCATCTGTTTTATATTTTTACAATGTCGATTTATCTTAAGATTTAAAAAAACGGGGACACCTTACTTTAAATAACATAAGACACAAACCATTTTCTTGTCAGGGAGGTCTGAAATGAGTTTGACCAAGATGTCTTACTTCAATATTCTTCGTTAATTTTTTAAGCAAAATGCACGGGTGGTTTGCTACGTCACACGCACGGATACTTGAACATCGCCTCGATGTAGGTTTATGCATTTGTACAATTTAAAAAAAGGAAAACTAACAAAACCAAGTAGTTCACCGAAGGGCCCACATATCAGACTTCATTGTTAGCATACATTCATTGCGTGGAAACCCGTCAATTTTGCAAACACTTCTGTACAGTTAAATGGGTTTTGTGTGAACGGTATCCTTGCCCAGAATTGTAACTGTACATAAGTGTTTGCAAAACTGACGGGTTTCCACGCAATGAATGTATGCTAACAATGAAGTCTGATATGTGGGTTCTTCGGTGAACTACTTGATTTTGTTAGTTTTACTTTTTTAAACTTGTACAACTGCATAAACCTACCTCGAGGCGATGTTTAAGTATCCGTGCGTGTGACGTATCAAACCACACATGAAATGATTGTCTCCCCTGGCATGAAAGAAACCTGTTCCAACAAGACTATCCAGCCCCCATAAGAAAATATTTGGCCCCTTATCATCGGTTTTGATGTATTGAATAAAAACAGAATATGTGGGTTCTGCAGTGTAAAGATATCCTGTAATCAAATGTTAATAAAAGTAAAGATATCCTGTAATCAAATGTTAATAAAAGTAAAGATATCCTGTAATCAAATGTTAATAAAAGTAAAGATATCCTGTAATCAAATGTTAATAAAAGTAAAGCTATCCTGTAATCAAATGTTAATAAAAGAATTATCTTTAAAACATTAAACAGTTTAAGGGGCCGTCGTGGTCGTGATCGTATGGTAGTTGGATTTATAACTACCTGTGAAATCAGTGCATATCACCACTAATGTTGTAATGGCGAGGTGTACTCGATACAACGTTATGTGATAGTTTGCCAGTGATACGAGACAGATCAGTGGTTTTCTCCGGGTACCCAGGTTTCTTCCAACAATAAAACTGACCGTCACGATATAACTGAAATATTGTTGAAAGTGGTGTTAAGCACCATAACCCTCTCCCAATTTGAGCAATTTGACTTAGAGGAGAGGTTTGTGCATATAAAACTAGCTTAAAAAAGCAATGTTTATTCATTTTTATTGAAGCTTGTCTACACCAAGCCAGAAAATGGGAGGTTTTGTATATGTGTGCTATGGTATTGATCTTGCCGCTGTTCCTACGATTCCCAGATTAATTATGGATCTGTTCCGACAGAGTAGTTTTTTTCTTCATTGGATTAATTTTAGGCATTCATTATTTTGACCATTTGAAGAACTTACAATGTTCAGAAACTACTGACTTAAGTACTGAGTGGAGTACAAAATGGTAAAAGTTGAATACTGATGATCCAGTCAAAGGGGCACTGAATTTTATAATACAAGTTTTATATTTTTAAATGTTTTAAACTTATAGAAAAAAAAACTTATATAATTTCATGCTTTTTGTTTTGTATTTTTTGTGCTTCTTTTTTTTCGCAAAAATGTATTCATAATGTATATTGTATATTACTATTGCTGACGCATGTACTATTGTAATTATTTATTATGTGGAGAGGACCCTTGAAAATTGTTATACTGTGTGTCCAATGCAATTGTTATAATATTTAGCAATACAATATGTTTAATCTAATCTAATCTACTGAATTTTCATATATTTGAATATTGAAATGTGAAGTTTACATTCAAAGAACGAACGTTATTATGCGTACCCTTCCGAAGCACATGCGTTCGCCCTCGGTTTTTAGTGGGGTTCGTGTTGCCCGATCTATAGTTTTCTGTGTTGTGTTTTGTAGATCATTGTTTGTCCTTTCGTCATTTTTCGTGTTGATATTGTAGTTTCTGTCCTTCTTTGATTTGCGGCTTCTGATTAACCCCCAAAAATTCAGATCTACAGTCATTTCCTTGTTGCTTCACAAAGAAAAAAAATATATATGTTAGCTCTAGTACACGACAGTTTCGTCAGAAAAAACAACTTTCTCGTTTTGTATCATATATCAATAACATTTACTTTTTGGAAAGGAATATAAAACAAGACAGTAAAATCAAGTTTAAAAGTTAAGAAGGATACATTACTTTGACAACCAATGGTAATTAACAATACTATATCGTGTATCATCTGTTTTATATTTTAACGAAGTCGATTTATCTTAAGTTTTAAAAAAACGGAGATACCTTACATTAAATTACACAAACCATTTGTTTGTCGGGAGGGGGCCAACATATTTTCTTCAATATTCTTCCTGTTTTTTTAAGCAAGATACGCGTCGATTGAGAAATGGGGGAACATACGTGCAAACAGAAATTTCCAGCCCCAATAAGAAAATGGTTGGTCCATAATTATTGGTTTGTATGTATCTATGAAAACGGATAATCTGTGGGTTATGCAATGTAAAGATATCCTTTATTTGAATGTATTCTCTAACGTTTATTTAATAAAAGAAATATGTGTGTACTTCCGGCGCTTGGTCGGTCGTACTCCTCCGGCTTGGTACTGGATGATGGTCACTTCATTGGCTGCTTGCTCTTCTTTCAGGTTTGTAGGTAGGTTCGGTTGTAGGACTTTCATCATCTTCTTTATGCCATTGTACCATCCTTCAAGGTGGTTAGTAGTTCTGGGTCCCTCTGTCTGATAGTGGTTTCATAGGTATCTGTTGGTCTCAACCCAGTGTGTAGTGACGTAGTCTGTGAATGTAGTTGTGTTGGCTGTTGAGGCTGAGTTCACCAAGTCTTTCTGTGCATGAAACCAAGCATCTTCTATTGCTGCCTGTGGCTTAGGGGAGAAACAGCTGCCATGCGTATAATTCGGTGAATTTCTGGTTCATCTTTGTAGTTGATGACAAGTCCCGTAGCCTGTACTGTCCGTCAAATACAATGTGTGTAGTGGAAGCAACAACCTTTAATAGTAATGCATGGAAAAGAAATTATGGTAACATTCTAGAGGGCAACGTCATAGTCTATGAAGAAAGTAGTTGGGTTCAAGTGAATCTGTCGTTGGGTGTAGGTAGTCTTGAGTAAGTTGCAAAACCTCTTAAAGATGTTCTATGATTTCCCGGGTAAAAGTACAAAGACCAGTGGCAACATTGTGCCATCAACCAGTGCATGTAGTGTGTAAAGTTGGGTGAAGAGTGAGGGAAATGTGTAGAAAGTTCCATCTGCATATAAAGTGTTGTTGTCGTTATTGGCAAGATGTTGTAGGTTGTTGTCAGTAGCAAATACAAGTATTATGATGTGTGTAACATAATTGATGAATAACTTTATAAACAATATACCAGTCTAACTGGTCAGAAAATGCTCATTATACTTTATTTGATATTTTAATTTTTTGCTGTTTAAATAAATGTGTTCTTTTATTCGATTAAATTACGGTTAGAGAATACCGAAGGAGCAATCAATAAACGTTAGAGAATACCGAAGGAGCAATAAAAAGAGGACAATCCAGAGAAACTGGCAACATAGGATACACAAGATGAAGAAAAAGAAAACAAAAACACAACACAATATGTGTTGGACACCATTATACACAAACAAACACAAATAACGTAAATTAAGGCTTACGCCCTCCTACAAGCAGCAGGATGCAAAGACGAACCGAAAGGAATCGTAACGGACATCACAACACGGAACCCAGAACGTAAGGACACATAATAGAACATCACAAACTGAAAAGATGAGCAACACCGACCCATTTAGAAATTACAATATTCTTTTGGCTGTAAGACAGGATATGGATGTAAATAAAAATGAGAGATTATCAAATTACACTTCGATACTTAAATAAGGAACAGGACTTTAATTTCATGAAAACTGAAAAATTCCCCCTCCCCAAGGTAATATCAAGTGAACACTTAATGACAGACAAGACACAGTTTTTGTTAAGTAGAAACTTAATGACAGACATGACACAGTTTTTGTTAATATTTAAGTAGAGGAAGTCATTTGTTTTAAAACCAATGATTCGTCCAATAAAATGTACTTTTTTTCTTGACGCTTGTTTTTTTGTAATTTTCCACGAACACTTTGAATTGGAAATACTATTTAGACTTAACTTCATTGTAATATAGGTAAAATGGAAGTGTTTTCGAAATGTAAATTAGTTGTATAGTTGTATGTTTGTCTGTGTAAGAATGCTACTATATTGGCTGATTATAAATAAGGCTTTGGTAGCAACTTTCTGTTTTTAGCATGTAAATGTGATTTGAAATGAAAATCTTCTTAAAAAGATGAACACAATCTTAACTTCAAAGCATGTCCATGCACATTCTAAATCTCCATTAACAACCCCTTTTTGCAAGGGCTTGTGGTATATAGACAGGGTCGAATTTCAGTTTCTGGAGAGGAGTTAACTCCTGTGAACCTTCAGCTGTAAATTTTGCCAAATTTAATTGAATATGAAAGTTGGCGTATTTACCCGTTCGAATATTATGATCTTTAAGCAGCTTTTGTATCAAGTGAAAGTCCCTTTGTATAACAGAGATTTCAATTTCAAAACGGTATGTACTGTATATGTATCTCCTAAGAATGTTTTTGTTTGTCGGAAATTTCACCACTTTAGAAAAGTGCATAACACGTTGATTGATTGATTGATTGATTGATTGATTGATTGATTGATTGATTGATTGATTGATTGATTGATTGATTGATTGATTGATTGATTGATTGATTGATTGATGTTTAACGTCATGTGAGCAGTATTTCAGCTATATTCATAAAGGGGAACGATTTACAAGCAAAGCAAATATTGTAAGGTGAAGTTACATTTGTGTGTCTGTCCAAAGCCAGGACGTGGATTTACAACTCCATATGTCGTCGTCTTTTTTATGTTCAATGAGTTAAAATGAGAGGTGTTTGTTCGTTGTTGTTAATATTGGTGGACTTGTTTACCATCACTGTTTAGGCTTTCTTTGTTGTTGTTAATATTGGTGGACTTGTTTACCATCACTGTTTAGGCTTTCTTTTCATAATGGTGCTATTAGCAGATTTCTACATTATCAATGGATTAGATACAGATTCGGAACAATGTCATCCACGACCACTCTTAATAAACTGGCGGTCATTTGAAGCTGTTGAATGGTGTTTGTTCGTAATATGACGACAACAATCACATTAACCAAATCAGCCAGTCAGGATTTTGGTTTTTATAGTAAATAGTAGTATTATTGAAAGAATCTCATTGTTAAATTCCAAATCAGGTAGGAAGGAAATGAGGTCAACATAAAATAAATCCATGAAACTATCATGATGAAGATCCTTTTATTTTTTTATTTTTTATAAATAATTGATGGTGAAAACTAGTGTTTTTTGACGGATCACACAGTAAGCATGACAGAAAATTTTTATTAGGTGTCTTGTCCCTTTGATATTTTTGAGCGAAGGTAGCTAACATTATCACTTAAGATAGAGACTGACACTAGTCACATGACTTTTAAGAATATTGAATAAAAATGTGGTAATAATTATTATTGATGTTTGCAATATTTCTTACGAGGTATTTTGCTTTTTGAATTTTCTACATATGATTTCCTCAAATTCTCAAATTAAACTGAAATACAAATTTAATACAGTAATTTCTTGGCAATAATACATTATATATGTAAAATGCTATATGAAGCATTTCGTCAAGGGAGGTAATCATGTCTCAAATGATATTAGAATATGGTGAGTTTTGCATGTTTTTGTTGAATATTGAAGTTTTTAATATCATGACTCCAGACTTTCTTTACACTTCTGAAAATAAAACAAAATGCACCATATTATATCAAAAATTTAGAAATTTTTAATGACAGGAGTTTTCGCTATTCAAGAATTTTGAGGAGAATTTGTACATTTCACATACAATGCATTATAGAAGGTAAAGATTTAAATGCTTTATATCTTGAAAATTAGGCTGGTGACCTATATTTTTATATTAAATTCCTTAAAGTCTGCCACAAAAGCAATAAATCTGGCCAATTTTAAGGAAATTCAATGACAAATTATTTTAGTATGAAATGTGGGTCTCTACCTTAAAGAGTGCAAAATTAGCTCTAAAAATGTACTTTTCCTGCCCTGGAAGAATTGTAGACAGCTTAATTTGCTAACTATATCACCTAGAAAGGAAAGCTTTCCCTTACAAACATTATCTTTGCCTGTTTTATTTTCATTTATTCAATGTCTTTTTAAAAAAAGTGAAAAATGTGGACATTTTTCATGAAATTGACAAAAAAGGCATATGTCAGGGTGTCTTTCTAAACCCCTAACTTTTTTTTGGCCTGGAAACATATCTTTATTTTTAATGATATGTAGCATGGATATAAGTAATGTGATATATCTTTTTTTTTTAAATTCATTGGCACAATTTTTTTCTATTCCACTTTAAAATCAAATTTTGTTGGATTTCACCAAAGCCAGTTACAGGCTATATTGCCAATAAAGGGTAGCCATTTTGAAAAAAAAAATGAAAAAATTATAAACAATTATGTCTTAGATATTCTAAAATATTCATTTATCATATTATACCCAGATAATTAAAAAAAATATTATATGCTATTTTTTTGGGGTACCTTAATGACACGGAGAAGTGAAAAAAAAATGGCATTTTTTTGGACTTCAGAGAGGGGTAACTCTTTCAGGGAATATTTGTAAAATAAGCCTGGAAACCTATTCTCAAATTTTGATATTTTGTTAGGTACATCCCAAAGAACAATATATATGAAATTCAAAAAAAAATCATTGACTAGTTTGTTTTTTTTTGCCCATAGTGTCCTTCTCTACCTTAAAGTACGTCGTCGGTAACCCACGACTCATAACACTCCAATACTCTCAACTCATCACCCATGGGTCAACTTACAGAGAAATCCTCGTAGTCATGAATTAATCATCTCGAATCTGATTGGCTCCGCTATGGTATTGATGACGGGTATTTTTGCACTTTTATTCCATTCAGCTGGACCAGAAAATTGTTTACACTATTTTAATACTTTATTTGGATAGTAAACGATAAAAATATGTTTTCTTCTAACTAAGATTTACTTTTTATGACATACCAATCGTCGTTTGAGGCATGTTTTGCTTTAAATATTGTTCATATAATTATAACAAGTCCATATAATAACCATGTTATAGATTTGCAGATTTGCTACGAAAATGATGATAACATATTCCACCAATATCAACAAATCAACAAAACAGCTATATCACACCTCATCCAACTGAACACACAATAACCACGATATATGATTGTGAAAATCCAGGCTTGAGACAAGCATAAAAATGTGTCAGTATTAAACCATGATGGGATCCGAACCTTCCCCTTTTAATTATTGGATATCAAGTAGCAATACATGTATAAACAATGGAAAACTTGGAAAACTGCACATGTTCGGTAGATAACACAAGAACACAACACATATGCGAAAAAATGAGCGACAACATAGACTTGAACAGTCCAATAGCAGGGTTTATAAATTCATGTTTTAAGTAAGCTCTAATTTCCTCTACGATTTCTGAGTAAAACCGATGATGTTCATGTTAATGTGTTTATTTACGTATTCTGGTATCCCACATACTATCACAAAAATGAATGACAACATAAATATGGACAGTACAATATCATCTGGATTAATGAATGCTTGTGTATTGTTTTGTAGTATCAATTGAATTCATAATACAATAATAAAATAAATAAAAACAATGGATCATTTTGGTCACATTCATCAAGGAAAACACAAGTATTTATATTTCTTGTGTGTTTTGTTTTTGTTTTTGTATTTGTTTGTTTGTTTGTTTGTTTGTTTTGTTTTGTTTTTGTTTTGTTTTGTTTTGTTTTGTTTTGTTTGTTTTTGTTTTTTGTTTTTGTTTGTTTGTTTGTTTGTTTTTTTTTACTTTAATTGTCGGATCCAAATAAAATATTTTGGGAATTCACATGAAATTAAATGATATTTTATTTACTGGCCTTGCAAATCACATTTTACCACGTCTTACCACCACCGTGATTACCACTCGCTTGTCTGTGCTTACCACAAACTACACAAGNTTTTGTTTTGTTTTGTTTGTTTTTGTTTTTGTTTGTTTGTTTGTTTTTTTTTACTTTAATTGTCGGATCCAAATAAAATATTTTGGGAATTCACATGAAATTAAATGATATTTTATTTACTGGCCTTGCAAATCACATTTTACCACGTCTTACCACCACCGTGATTACCACTCGCTTGTCTGTGCTTACCACAAACTACACAAGGCAAATTAATGTCGTATAAAAAGATTGATATATCATCACTTGTATTCTGTTTAACACATTTTTTATATTTCAAATTGCACCACATAATTTTCAAAATATTCCCATCGAAATCATGTAATAAATAATTCATGATTAATAGTCTAAAAATAAACTGGTCATAAGAAGTTTGTAAAGACTTTTAAAAATGTGAATTAAACAATGATGCGTGGATATGACGTTTGTTAATCTGATTGATCATTTGAAATGTAACAACATGACTTAGCCAATATTAGTAGTTTCAAGTCCACCAACTTATATCGGTTATAAAGTGTTAATCACCGAAATGTTATATACAGGATACATACCAATTTCCTGCCAATTATATCTCCTTTGACCCCTTGTTAGTTCTGAGCAAACGAATAAGTACATCAGTGTAATATTATTAGTACGAATTTATTTCTTATGAAGCTTTCCTTTACTTCTTAGTATACCGGGTTGTAAAACTGAAATTTGTTTTATGTGTATCCAACAACATGTTACATGTTTTAGGATCAAATGGTTTAGCTGGGGTGTAAATGGTTTAGCTGGGGTGGGGTGCTATTTACACCCGGGTAACTAACCAATCAGATTGCAAGATTCTTGCTTCATAAGAAATAAACAAATATATATTCAACCCATGTTTGATTCAAATAATATATTTTATATCTTTGAAGGCGGGAATACAATTGAAATGTTATCTTCATACAAAATTGATCTCATACATGGGTATTTATGGCACTGAGTTAACTCATTGGATGCTGATACTTTCACTATGACTATGGTCCTACTCTTACGGATGACAAATCCGGTCACAAATCCAAATTCTCACACAGAGTTATTGAACATTACCCTCCCTCGTTTAGCTCTGACAATGTCTCAAATAAGAACAATTTTCACGCAAGAATAGCACACTGAAAACGGAAATTAATCTAACATTGTCCGGATACTATTCTGTTCCGAATTTGTAATGGTTTAGGATGCCACAAATTCTAATGATACCCTGAAAAGAAATCATGCGTGAAATCTATTTGATCATTATTGAAATTTGTGATGATAATAAGTGTAAGATAAATAGAAAAATGTTTGAAATGTGTGCTTAGGAGACTAACACTGTTAGGTAATTCATTTGGATGATTTTAGTTTAGTTTTACAAGAATAGACGTTGAGTGATATTTTGGAGTGTTAAGACCGATAACTCTGTATTAGAGATAACCACAAATCTTGACACACAAAAAATGTCATGTCTGATTGTTCCCGAACATCATTTTATGAGAATTCATATCATTTTGCTATGTCTAATAAAATGAACAGCAAACATACCACACATTACGCCAATGGTTAACAATAGCCTTATTGCAATGAGAATAATTAGTGTACAAAGCAAATACAGTGTACGCTGGTGTCAATTAGTGGCGTTCGTCATCAGGCTTTCAAATCTTTATGTACTCTTAAGCCACTTATTGAATTTAGACCAAACTTCCTTGTTGTCACTTTTCCAAGCATAGATTATTCATTTAAAAAAAGAAAAGAATGGGTTATATTCAAATTGAACTGTGAAAACGGAAAGAAGCTCGGACGGCCCTTATACGTTCCGCTGTATAGATGATGTCCTTTCACTAAATAATTCAAAGTTAATGCTTACAAATGCTTACAAATCCTCTTCTGGTAGAAGGAAATCATCTGCCTCTTGGACCAGCTCTGTTTCTTCAGAATCTGATTCAAACTGTCCTGTCCGGTGGTGATTACGGCATGATAGTTGTAGAATTGATCTTGATTTTCCCAATATCGGTCTAGTCGTCTAAGTGGCTATGTTAATAACATTTATCCCGTTGAACTTAAAATAAAGGATACGACATCTATATGTAGCTATGTCTGCTTGATACCTTGACATACACGTAGTATTTGATAGAGATGGCCGGAACGAAACCTTACTATTTCTTCACAGTGAACTTTTCATTTATATGTAGCAACATTCCATCCTGCTTCGTGTAAGTAGAACAAAAAACCTGTGTTTTACTTGGGATCTTAACGCTTACGTTTGGTAGAACCAAAAATTATTCAACATTATGACTCGTGGATTAAACGAACAATAAAAAAGATTTCATGACGTCGTAAATCTGTGTTCGGATAAATATCATGTTAACAAGGAGAGTGTCTTCCCAGTCTGATTATTAATACAACCAATCATATAATTGTCATATATTTAACTTCAATCAAATATGTGCCATTAAAATCGTTAAACGCACCTTTTAATCGACTGTTCTTGACAAAAGTGACACCATGGGAGAACATTGTAATTTAGAGATAAGTTGTTTTACTGACATTTTTAGCCTATCCAGGGGCATTTTATACTAGTATTGTACAGTGAGAAGAAATGATTGACACCCGGTGACAGAAATAACAACTCATGAAAGAGAGGAGAGAGCAAAATGTGACAAATTTATTACATGTTAAACATTATCTTCATTTGAAAATGAAAAAAAAAAAAAATACATGTTAAACGTTATCTTCATTTGAAAATGAAAAACAAACGATTGTAGCAAAACATATGGTCTAATATTATCTGTTTTTAATCTAATATACAAAAGCATGGAAGTATGAAAAAGAAAAGTATTGTAATTATGCCAGATTATAATTGAAGAACAGTTTATGTGAGTTCTCATTTTCGACCCATGTTGTTTATCATATCAATGGTCTGATGACGCAAGTGATATCTTTAATAATGTGAATAAGAGAGAAAACTCAAAATTGAGTTAGACCACACCATAAAAGGAGTTAAAATGGGCGATAAACCATTGCTATAGGATGATTATTGAAATTTTAAGCATGAAGTTCGTAAAATGAATTGTTATTCGTAACTAATGTTTTTAGATCAAATGCCAGTAAGCTAAATTACATTCCTGTGAAGTTAGAAACGTCTTAAGATCTAAATTTGGGACATTCTGCGAGAGGTCAAGGTCAGGGAATATTGCGTGATCATTATCACCACACCATACTGATCACGCAATATTTTCAGACCATTGAAGAGTAAAGTGAGTTATAATTTTGTTACATATTTCTAAATGAAATATGAAATTATGAAGGATTAATATTATATGCACTTCGACGGATTTGAACAACGGTTTATAAATGAACAGCGATATTTTATTGGTGGATATTTGTCATTTATGAATTATTGTGCTATATAGAACAAAAAAGTAAACATAAGAATTTTGATGATTTTATTTATCAAAGCTAATTAAGAAATAATTCATGGAAGCCAGAGTTTGTATACAGTTTTAACATGGGTAACATTATTTTCGTACAAATTTTATCCCGAGCGTTAGCGAGGGATAAAATGCAACGAAAATAATGTTACCCATGTTAAAACGTGATACAAACTCTGGCTTCCATGAATTATTTCGATTCTAGTAGGAAAAATCTAACTTATTTTTTTAAGTGGAAGTCGGTAATGGAAATGCATTTCATAACAAAATTCACTAACCTTCATGTTTTACAGTTTACAGTTGTTTTTTTTTATGTATAAATAGACTGTGATGCTATGAAGTTACTGATATTTTCCAATTTAATGACATTTTGAATTTAGCAGCTTAAACAAGTAAAATGCTCACAAAATCTTAAAAATAAATCAGTAACCATGTCTTTCAATGTCATCAGCGTTCCTTGTAAACGACTTCCGGAAGATGTTAAATTTCAAAAGTCAAAGTCCATTGATGGTTGTCTTAAGTATTTATTCCGGAAAAATATAGGTAAAAACAATACGGGCATTTTATGTTTGTTATGCACCACAGTGCTGTATGAATACATAAATTCACTAGGGAATTATGTTTGTAATTTGTTCGTCAATACGCATGAGCGAATTAAAATATATCGTGAGTTTTATCACTGTATTATTTATATAGCCAATGAAGGACGTCATGTTAGAATGGGCAATAATCTAATTTCTAGGAAGTGGATACTATTTAATTTATGTCAATTATTATTTTTCTTAAAAAATTTATGCAAGATATGCACCGGTGTTTTTTGTTATTATTGTTATCGATAAAACTAACAGAACAACTTTTTAATTGATTTTATTGGACATTCATAACCAAAACATACACAAACACAAAAAATAATTATGTCTTTTTTCTCTGCATATATTTCCCTGATTCGAAACAGGTCACATTCGACAACCTTGAATTATTCCACAAACAAATTAAAACTTCTATCCAATCGATTTTTCGATGGAATATATTAATTTATTCATCTGATACAAACTAAATAATCATAACTTGTATTTTATTTCATTAATGTGGAGGCGAATAATATTTAACAACACTTCATTGTTTAACAGGTAAATATGAATCTCAAATTAAACTTTGACACAGTTTGATGCCCTTTAAAACCATCATGATTAGGCAATTTTATAAATCACTGACTGTGACGGCAATTTTATTCTATTATTTTCATTATTACATGTAAAAGAGCATGCCTTTCAGTAAATTCAGAAGATAGCAGTTTGATTATACTTACACAATTAATATATCCAAACATCAAAACAGAAATAACATTTATTATCATAGCTATCCATCTTACAGTGTTTCTTTTCTCTTGAAATCAGCGTATTGTTAAAATAAGACCACATTAATTTTTACGACTTTGATTGCCTTGCTTGTATTGTAACAAGTGTACTACGGTCATTGCTGATTTTTTATTTGTCTCATAGAATGACATCATATAATAACACTAATACTAACGCTATGATACATGTAGCCACTCTATTTTTTTATGTGAAAGCAGATGATTTCATACCCTCAGTTAATAGTTGTATCAGCAAGGTAATTTCGGCGTTGACATTCATATCTATGCATATAAATAAATCCTGTACATGTTCTTTACCTTTGACAAGAGTGATGATAGATTAGTTCTTTGTCACAGGTGAGCGCCTGGAACAGTCTTGGTCGATTGTCCTAGTGGAGTGTAGGCATGTTTAAATAAGGGAAATTTTAAATCCACATTTTGAATATTAACCACCCGTTTAAAACAGAAACGGGGAGTTAACCTGTGGAGTTACAGTTATTTAGGTAAGTTCTTTTTTTTTCTTCCTTTAACTGTTGAAATTGAGCGTTCGTTTCGTTTCATTCAGGAATATAAAATGTATATATGTGTTCGTTTCGTTCAAGGATAAAATCTGAAATGTAAATTGTGTAATAAATCCAACCATTTATCCCATTACACATTATATTATATTTAACAACAAAAATCATGATATTAAAATTGTACATTTCAATTACTAATTTAAATTAAGTAAAATAAGAAATATCGTTATTCGTAGTTCTATACCCAGATTTTTGTAATAATGAGAACCAAGAAAAGCCGTGTGTTATTGAAAAGCCACTAAAATCGAACGAAAAAAAATTGTATTTGGTAAAAAAAAAAACCCACTATACATGTACGTTTAACTACAATGAAAAATTTGTGAATAAATAAAATAACATCATAATGTTGATGAGGTATGTGTATGGGAGAGGGGGGGGGGTAGGTTTATGAAACTTGTAAAGAGAAACTTAATTCTAGTCTGACAATGCATATAAATAGTTTGATAATACCAAGCCGGTAATTGGTATCCGTAAATTGCATGACAGATAACAGTAAAGGGACAAAAATACAAACAGTGGTCGACTAAAAACTACGAATAAAACTAAAGATGGAACAACATGAACCTACATAAACCAGTCATTTAATGTTTAAGTATAAATTGACCCATTTAGTATTATTTGCTATATTCTGTTTTCTAAATAAGTAAAACAATATGTTGATGAGTAAGAGAACTGGTCTGGAAATCTAAGTGACAATTTGACATTTGTATTTCATTGTCCAATATATAAAGTAAATCTTTCTTTCAAATGAAAAGCATGCCAAAATACATATTTCTCAACATACAGGGGCTTTTGTGCTCTTTGGTGAAGATTCAATACTAGTAGTTTCAAACATCATTAAGACATTTTTAAAGGTGCTTTCTCCATCTAAAGATGTTACACACAATATTTGCTTGATTTTTTTTTAAAGAAAAGAAAATATTGTTATTTAGTCTAATTGCTTAAGCATAAAACATTTAGGTTAAGTACAGGTGGAGATGACCACATTGTGATGCCGTTGAATTTCAAACATGCTATTTTGATGGACACGTGAAAAATAAAAATACAATTAATGGAATATCTTTGTCAGAAAACCTTCAACTTTGAGGATAATAAACAATCATATAATCCATGCCAACATTTCGTTTCTGCCCAAAATACTACTATAGTGATATCTATATAAATATTCCCAGTTAACTTTATTTTATTTTATATTGTATTATTATATATTTTTTTATATTTCATAGAATCTAACGACTCCAGAATACAAACGACCGAGATGAATTTTGGTTTATTAGATATGTTTTTATCGAAATTTACATGTTATTATTATCAAAGTTAATGTTCTCCTCCCTCAGACATAGGTAACCCTAACTGATTTTGACTGGTATCCTGTTTAGGTCCTTTGGTTTTCTTGCTGACAAAGGCTTTTAAAATTATTTGGCTTCCAAATATTTTGCTTTAGAGAGAACATGATGCAGATTATTCCAGAAATGCGCCATGTGCACTAAATTTGATATCTACGTTTTTATTTGAACAAAAGTGAACATTTTAAAAAGATGTGGTATTCGTTCTCAATATATTACAATGTACCATTACTCTCTTGTTACGTTAACATTGATTTACTGTTTGGAATACTTATTCTCATCTTATAATGATAATTAAGGACATAAATTGGAACTGTTGAAGTAATATACTATATGAAGGGTGTTGGGGATTATGATGTTTAAAGCCACTTTCAACAATATTAAAGATTAAATCAAATATATCTATATTTTAAGCCAAAACTTCAAATTTTCTTCTCTCCTCTAATGTAACAAATCGAATCCTAAGCATATCTTTAATTTATATTTTTTGATGATTTTTACTCTAATACAATGCTTAATAAATTAAATATTCTTGAGTTAAGCTCAAGATAAATAATAACTTTTATAATGTTTACGTAAAAGATGACAATGTGTCTATTGTAAACAAAAATCGCGTGTATTATTTTTGACAGTCATGATTTATAATACGTTAATATCAATAATGATTGATATGTATATGGTAAAAATAGGGAAAAAATAATGATTCAATATCCTCTTTTCTCCTATATGACCTTCATTAATTTTGCAAAGATGCTCAGATTCGGAAAAGAAATGTATATCTGAAAGAATACATCGCAGCGCATTCCCGTCCCCCAAGATAAGAAAGAGAGTTTGGTTAGCCTCAAAGTATGTTCGTTGTTTGAAAAATGGTCATCTACCACATTTTTCCCAATATAACCTTTATCGCTATAGAAAAAAAATTCGTCCACACAAATTTGGAAAAAAAAATTCTACCTAAGCAAAACAAATTCAGCCCGCAGATAAAGACTTGACTTGACCAAGAGGATTGTTCACAGTAATGTATGGTAATCGGGCTTTTTGTTTTCTTATATCCATAGTTGCATTCAAAAAGATATACGTTCAAAACTCAAAATGTATGCTTTCGATTAGAAATTATTTATTTAGTTGGAAGATTGTTATGCACGAATACAAATATTCTACAAAATAAGAAAGAAATAGAAAACGCAAAATGGACACCAAAGATACATGCCACTTGTATGTCCCAAGGGGACAATGTCCGTGTTACTATGTTAACATAAAGACATTTGTTGCACATGTAATATATATATGTTAATTGTCATGTATGGTTTAGGATTAATCATAGAAAATATATGTTTACAATATAATTATGTAATAACAGCAACCTTTACTGCGGATAAAAGTACATGCATTTTATTTTTCTCAGTTTAAACCACTTTTTGGATATTGAAAATGGAGAATGGAGGGTCATTTTAATATCACTATAGTACCATAAAACACTAATATGACGAACATCTCAATATCTATTTGTGACAATGCATGTTGTTGTGATGCTAGCAA
>MJUT01001372.1:36879-61205 GCA_002080005.1 Gigantidas platifrons | reverse complement strand
TTTTTTTTATCGTATATTGTCTAGACCTATGTTTTTGTATATAATCATTCTTTGCTTATTTAACTCTATGCTATTATATACATATTATATCCTTTCATTGCGCATGCTAATCCATATTGTAAATTATTGTATTCGGGAGAAGACTTCATAAGTTGGTAAAACTTGTGTCCGATCCCTATTTGTTATATTTAGCAAATAAAAATATGTTTAAACTAAAAAAGGATAGGCAGCAAGTAAATCAAAGGGCATACACAGGATAGCCAGCAAGTAAATCAAAGGGCATACACAGGATAGCCAGACTCGGCTATGGTTATCTCTGGGAGAGATTTATCTTAGGTTTTGAGATAACATTATTTAGGACTTGAAAATCTTTATTTTTCTGTGTATTATTTAGTAGATCGCTGTTTGTTCTTTTTCTTTTAGCCAATGCATTGTCTGTCCTTCTTCTGTTGACGGCATCTGATCTTTGGTATCTTCAGACTTTTCTTGCATCTTTTCTACATGATTGCCACAAAAGATACATATTATAGCTGAGCGTAGCATATTGCACATTATCTTTTACAATGTGTTTGTTATTTGCAAGATTGTATATATTTAATTACTAGATAAATGCGGGACTGTGTGGATTATGTGGATGAGGGGTATCAATCAATACGCCATTTTGGTAGACAAAATATATCTGTGACTTGTATCTATTTATTATATAATTCTATTAGGATTGTCTATTTATTATATAATTCTATTAGGATTGTCTATTTATTTAATACATGGATATCAATATAATTGTCAAGATAACCTTTAGTTGACCATGCATGCAAAATTAATAAAAGCATTTTAAGTTAGGGAAAATATTTTTGTACGTCAACGAAGTTTCCATTTTGGTCAGAAGTCATTATTGTTATAAATAGATTCCATTTCCGTATAAAACTATGTTTTCAAAGTAATTATTACATTGACCTTGACAATTTTAAAATGAAAACAAGTTAAGGGTTGATTGACCCATCGTCTAAATTTATGTTATGTTTCTCTGATTAAATCATGATAGTATGAGTTTCCATGACTGTATTACATGTACTTTACATCCATCTGTATACTGTATTTCAAAATTTATTTAAACTGATTGGAAAGAGATCAGAAAGCAACTGTTATGTCTATCTAAAATAAATTTAACTCATGTACTAATTCGGATCCCATTTTAAACAAGGAATATTTTCGAATTCTCTTTTCACAAAACAAACCATGGTATGTTCACGACTGTGTACTTTTAGTAGTAATACGTTGACAAGCTATCACTAAATTATGCTTATGTTCTTCATATTTAATGTGAAATCAATTCCGATATATATATATTCTCATCAAAACAATGGGTAATAAAGAGAATAAAACAAAGCGCTATGTTTGTGGACAAAAATAGCAAACAGTAAACTGAACATTTGGTAGTCACCTGATAAGAACTTGTTATATGAGGTGCATAGTAATATTATTCATTAATAAAAAAAAAAGGAAAGAAAACACACACACACACACACACACACACACACACGATTGAATTTACGTTTGATTTCTTTTAGAATTTTCAGGAATAGTTCTTAAATGGTGTAATGATTTTTTTTTTTTTTTTTTTTTTTTTTGTCATTTTCATTTTTTACGGACAATACAGACATTACTGAACAATTACACAACAAGACAAAATATAATGGCAAATTATAAGATAACCTTTTAATAATGGTGTAATGATTAATAAAACTAAGGTTCTCCTCCCTCAGGCCTAGATGACCATAGCTTATTTTGACTGTCCTGTACTAAAACTAAGGTTCTCCTCCCTCAGGTATAGATAACCTTAGCTGATTTTGACTGTCCTGCCAACATATCATAAAAGTTAAGACTAGTTGGGTTTTTTTTCTGTGGTCGTGATAGTGATCTATAGTTGAGATATATTCGTTGCATCTATGTTTAACTGCATTGATGCTCATTCAGTTAAACTATTAAAATGGATTAATTTGCTCTGGACCTACTAAAATAAGTTTTCAGTGTAGCCGTAATTCAAGATTCTTGTATTTCACTCCAGTAAATGGTTTACTCTGTTCTGAAGATATAGGTTTCAGTATAACCACAATCCAAGATTCTTGTATTTCACTCCAGTATTTATATGCACTCAGTGTAATGATTAATGCCCATACCAAGCCAATATTCGTGCATTCCACTTCTGTATTTTTCTGTGATCAATGTTGTGAGTTCTGTTTTCCTCTTTAAATAGTACAGCAATTAAACAACATTGAATAACATGAATAACTGGAATTGAATTGGGTGAATATGCACATCATATGAATCCATCTTGATTATACCCCCCGCAAACAAAGTTTTGGGGGGTATATAGGAATCACTCTGTCCGTCCGTACGTCCGTCCATGTACCTTGTAAGCGCAACTCCTGATTGGATTTTTATGAAACTTTACACACTTGTAGTACACTACTTGCAGATGTGCATGAAGGAATATGGTTGCTGTTCAAAATCTAAAAGGGGAGATAATTCAACTTATATTTTCACGAAAAAGGGGGGCATGTACCTTGTAAGCGCAACTCCTCCTAAACGGCTTATTGGATTTTTATGAAACTTTACACACTTGTAGTACACTACCTGTAGATATGCATGAAGGAATATGGTTGCTGTCCAAAATTTAAAAGGGGAGATACTTCAACTTATACTTTCACGAAAAAGGGGGGCATGTACCTTGTAAGCACAACTCCTCCTAAACGGCTTATTGGATTTTTATGAAACTTTACACACTTGTAGTACACTACCTGTAGATATGCATGAAGGAATATGGTTGTTGTCCAAAATTTAAATGGGGAGATAATTCAACTTATACTGTCCACTTATACTTTCACGAAAAAGGGGGGTTATGTACCTTGTAAGCGCAACTCCTCCTAAACGGCTTATTGGATTGTTATGAAACTTTACACACTTGTAGTACACTACCTGCAGATGTGCATGAAGGACTATGGTTGCTGTCCAAAATTTAAAAGGGGAGATAATTCAACTTATACTGTCCGTCCGTTCATGTACCTTGTAAGCGCAACTTCTGCTAAACGGCTTATTGGATTGTTATGAAACTTTGCACACTTGTAGTACACTACCTGCAAATGTGCATGAAGGAATATGGTTGTTGTCCAAAATTCAAAAGGTGAGATAATTCAACTTATACTTTCACGAAAAGGGGAGGGGGATGCATGTACCTTGTAAGCGCAACTCCTACTAAACTGCAAGCGGGGGTATCACTCAGTGAGATCACTCACAGTTCTAGTTTTATTTTTCCTTCTGTGTGTGAATATTCATCATTGATTCGTTATTAGCGCGGCTATATATAGTAATTGCATGCCTTTTATGTACTTATTTAACGTAACAAATTGTAATTTAGAGAAGACTTCATAAGTTTGTTTAACTTATCCATTTTGTCTATTTAATTGGCAAATAAAATATGTTTAAGCCAACAACATTTGCAGGGAAAAAAATAGGCCATCTATTGTGTCCGTTTGTATTCTATTCTCAAGGTACATTTACATAAACTGATGCCATGCGGCAACGGTGGATATATACATACTAGTATATAAAATGAAAAACCATAATGGTTTGATTTTATAGATCACATTTCAATACCTTTTGAGTAAGTAAGAACACAGCTTGACTAAATGGCACAGTAGTGGTTCATACAATAACCGACAGTGTGCTATTTTTCACTTTTCATTTATTATTGTATGCATAACAGAATCTTTAAAATGACGAGTCTAACATTTTAATTTTTCGGTTATGTCATGATTTGAAGCGAAATTACACTTTTGCAAATACATTCAAACTTTGGGACAAGGAAAATGTGGTCTTTTAATACAGATAGCATCTTAAAAAAGGTTCAATTTATATGATTTGTTTTATGACAGGACAACAAAAAGGTGACCTTTTAATACAGGTGACTGCTTAATAAAGGGCAGGTTTGACTGTATCGGGAAATGTTGCAGCTAATTATTGGTTATATTCTACATGAAATATTACACAGCAACAACAATTCTATAAAAAAAAGTATATACTTATTACTGATTTTGAAAATGGGTTATGAGTATTTTTGAAGACCAATGTACTATGTAAATATGTTCCCTATAATATGATGCTAATCACAATTTTTCACGATTTTTAGTAGTGTTGTCACCTGCTTAAGAAACCCCCTCTATTAAGTAATAACTTGCATTTTATATTTATCAAACTTGTCTTATGTGACACTATTTCACCGTTCACTTGAGATGTTACATAAGACAGGCTGGACGGTATATGTAGACTGATTGTTGTCTGTCACATGACTCATTTTCCTGGAATACTCAAATTAGTTCGTTGTTTAGTCATAGCGAATACTTGTTTTGCACGTACTGCATTTAGGATCAATTTCATATTACACAATAACCAGATACATTTCAATGATAACTAAAATATGTTCATTTCATTATTGTAAAAGAAACAGATTTGAGTAAAACATGTAAGATTGAATAATCTCCTTGTCTTTGAAGTAGAAATTAACAGGCGTATAATTGTTTTAGTTAAGAGAACACTTTTCCTGTAGTTAAGGTTGACTTTGAAAAAGCGATTTTAATTTTTTTTCCCTGTATACTCCTAAAATAGAATTTAATTAATCAATGTCGTCGCCATGTCTGTTATATTACCTTTGATAAAATTTTCAAACGGTTATTTATCAAGTTGATTTAAGGATTTTAATGCATGTATGCCTCGAAATAGCCGAAATAGTGCTAAAGATGGTCTTAAACACCACAAAATCAATCAAATACATGTACATATATGCTATTAAACTCACATGCTAATTTGCCACTTCGAAATTGACGATGAGGGCCGGTTAAGAACGAAACTGTACGACAAAAGAGATTATTTCAATTTTCCTTTTGTGAACTTTCAATTCATATGTTGCAACATTCCAGCAGCACCTGCACATGGAGTATATATTTCTCAGTTGATTCGGGATTCCAGAGCTTGTGGTTCCTATCGGGATCGCCTTTTTAGAGAGTTCCTGCTAACAAGAAAGCTACTGAACCAAGGATTCATATTGCTTTAGTTGAAGTCATCACTTCGAAAGTTTTACGGTCGTTACCATGACTTGGTTGACCGATATGGAATATCTGTGTCACAAAAGACCACGGATATGTTCCACTTGACGCTATCACTTCCTGGTCCTTTCCCTTTCCTCATTCATGACTTATTACCGGATTTGTAACTAGAGTTACACGACGGGTGCCACTAGTGGAGCAGGAACATCCTACCATTCCGGGAACTTGAGTTCACCCTCTGTTTTCAATGTAGATCATGTTTCTTGATCTTTCGTTTTCTGTGTATTGTTTTGTAGATATTTGTTTGTCCTTTTTTCCCTGCTTCTTGCCATTGTGTTGTCTGTGTATTGTTTTGTAGATATTTGTTTGTCTTTTTTCCCTGCTTCTTGCCATTGTGTTGTCTGTGTATTGTTTTGTAGATATTTGTTTGTCCTTTTTCCCTGCTTCTTGCCATTGTGTTGTCTGTGCTTCCTTTTACTAATTCTGATTGACCCTTTGTTATCTTTTAAACTCTTCTTGTACCCGCTAATCATCCACAAAACCAGCAATCGTTTATCAAAACTAAGGTAAATCGCCTTCAGGCATAGGTAACCTTAGCCATATTTTGGCTAGTCTGCTGTTAAGTCCTTTTGGTTTACTTGTTCCCAGAGACTGTTTATTCATTTGGCTGATATAAATGGAACCTTTTATTTATATCATCTAAACATAAAATTGATTGATTTAATGCTGTTCAAGTGACGAGCGTTTCATCCTGAGAACAAGTTAACATACAATAAATCAGACTGTAAGTGATATATGTTACATTGGGATAGGGCTACCGGTGAAGGGTTGATTGCCACAAACAATTAACACTACATTGAAATGAACCACCAACCACTGTTGTAAATGGGAAGCTATAAGTCATCTTCTACTTACAAGACGCGTGGTATTCTTTGAATTTTGTAGACCATATTTTGTCGTTTATTTCCTTTTTCTTGGTCATTGTATTGTTTGTCCTTCAAGTTACGGCTTCTGAATGCTACTTTGATGTCTTTAAATATTCCATACGTCCAGTCCAAAAGATGAGATGTGTATTCAAATACACTCCACACAACGAGCAGATCCTTCCGCATGAAGGAGGTCTGAAATAGGTCTTGCATGAAGAGGTCTGAAATAGGCCATGAATGAGGAGGTCTGAAATAGGCCATGAATGAAGAGGTCTGAAATAGGCCATGAATGAAGAGGTCTGAAATAGGCCATGAATGAAGAGGTCTGAAATAGACCATGAATGAAGGGGTCTGAAATAGGCCATGAATGAAGAGGTCTGAAATAGGCCATGTCTATTAATCCCAGTGTTCCCTTAAGGAAAATACAAACATATGTAGTATAACTGAAATATAAAAATGTGAACTGTTCAATTAATCAAAGACAGTAAGTGGAGCTATGTCCAAGTATAAAGTATTATAAAAATGTGAACTTTTCAATTAATCAACGACAGTAAGTGGAGCTATGTCCATGTATAAAGTATTATCAAAATGTACACATTTTTGTGCCTGTTTCAAACCAGACATGGATTTTCAACGCCATATGCAGACAGTAGGTTTTTTTTTAATGCTTAGTGGTTTCAAGATGAGAGGTGATTGTTAGTTTTGTTGATATTGGTCGAATTGTTGATCATCACTGTGTAAACTTTATTTTCATAGTATCAGGACATAAATATCTTCGTTTGTATTAACGAGGATTATTGTTTCTTCAGCTTTGTATTTGTACTTTAAGTATATGACATCTTATTAATGAGAAATCTTACCAACGATACATATCCATAATTATAGTCTAAATAAGGAAAACTGCCAATAAACCATAGCCTCCCCTTAAAACCTAAAAAAAAATACAACATTCCTTGTATTCGATATAAGACTATGGACTCGTATGACCAAGCTTGACCTTGGTTCTATGATATGTAGTATCACTACTATAAACAAGGTGTAAAATATGCTTTCTCTGTCTAGAAGCCATGTTGTGGTTGTCGTGTAATTTTGTATGATTCATAATAGATAATTGTTTATTTCGTAAAAAAGAGAACTCTGGTTATGAACTAATGTTTGACTGTATGTGTTGATTAACGACTGATTTATTGTGGAAATGTAAACAATGTAACTTCTATGTTTACATACACAAAAAAAAACTATCGAGATGAAATAACAGTTTTCATGAACTGGAAGATCAACATACCAAATAAAGACGTGAAAGCATCGATTTAAAAGTAAATCAAAGTTATTCATAGACTACACTGGACTCAGACAGGAGGTTATTGTTTGTCATTTAAGATACCAAAGTGGTAATCTGAAGCCATACATCGACGAAGGACAGACTACACATTGGTCAAAAGAAATTGACAAAAGGACAAATAATGATGTGTACAACAAACAGTACAGAGAAAACGAAAGATCGAGCAAAACGAACCCTACTAAAAATGTGCACAACAGCACAGAGAAATAGTGTCGAGATTTTTTGGGCCGAGATATATCGAGGACGACTTTTTTAGGGTCGAATCTAGTCTCTTTCAATCTAACTCTCGTTCCTTACGAGATCTCAAAACTTAACTTCCACGCAGAAAAAAAAATTCTTGTTAGTATGTCAGAAGAGATTTAGTAGAATTTGAAAATAGCAATATAAGTAGAACAAGCTAACAAAATGACTTTTATTACACACGGGTTCCGGGTTTCAATGATATCGGACGTACGAGAGAGGGTCCGAGATTCAGGATCACCTTTGCGCTTTATGTTAAGAAGATCTTCATTAGTAAAGTGTGTCACATGGAACGTGTTTACAATGTACAGGAAAAAAATATCCATCAGTATGTGAAGCCATATGAAGATTGAAGAAGATTAAATTTGCCAAAAAATCCTAGGTACACATTTTTTACCATAAAGAGCTCATTTCGCTCGCATATTAATATTAAAATTCGTAAACTAAGGACTTTTACCGTCATAAAATAAAAACCGATATGATTGCAGTCATATAACATTTAAAAGTGCGATAAATAAGCAATTTCTCAATTATTGACTAGGAAAAATACCTTCACGAAAAAAGGCTGTACTTAAAAAGATATTAACCTTTCAATATGATTGATAGAAGTACTTTGTCTGGAGGCGTTTTGCAAATAACATCACATATTTTTTGTTTATTTTGTCTCTAGCACAGGCGCTCGTGGCACGGACTTACCACCCCCACCCCCCACCCCCTTTTTCTAACTTTCTGTTTACAAATTTATTTTCAATAATATTTCTTTATTTCTTTACTAATTCATCTCTTTTTCCTTATTTTAACTTGTTCGTGTCAATATTCATATAATCTTATATAAATATCAAATTGCATGTGTCGACACTATATAGATACTAATAATCCACAAGGCAAGCAACTCCGCAGGTTTAGAAATCGTATCCCTGCTCGCTTCGAGTACATTTATTGCACCTTATTTCCATTATGTCATTAAAACTAGGACATGTATCCATTCCTAAAAGACCCGTCTTTCCGCCCCTGTTTTAGCTTTGTGCATACGATAGCTCAGTTCTCCAGAATTTTAAGATTTTCACACATTTATTGCCAAATTTTTCGTATAAAGACCCACCTTAGACGGAAGTGACGTACCACTGCATTAACTTCAACGATAGGGTCAGAAAAGTTCCAAAAATTTGGTTTCTAGTGGGGTTCGTGTCACTGCATCTTCGGTTTTAGAAATACAACAATGTATACACACTATAGTACTGAAAACGTAGATATCTAATTTAGTGCATACGACGTGTTTGTGGAATAACCTTCGTCAGGTACACTCAAAATAGAAAGGTTGGAAAGACAAATGATCTAAAGTTTTGGGAGCCCTAAAATAGTTCTTAAAAGGATAGCTAAAATCGACTAATGTCACCTATGTCCGAGATGTCACCTATGTCCGAGGGAGGATAACTTTAGTTTTATTAATAATAGCATTAATTAAGGAACTGTCAGTTTCAGTAATCAATATATCTAATAATAGATGTCAGTGACGAAACACTACAGGGCTGATAATACCCTCGGGGACTACTAGTCCACCATTAGAGGTATCGACCCAGTAATAGTCCAGTAGTTTTTAAATTTAATATTTCATTTTTCTCACCGTGATTATAAAGCAAGTGACACGGAGAACGTATTTGTTTCATTAAACATTTAGTGTATTGCTGACACATCCGTATACAAATATGATTCTATAATTAAACAAAAACAAAACCACAAAAGTTAAATGTCCTTGTCATGTAATTAGGTGCAATAAAAGCAAGTGTTTATTATTAATTGTTATGTTTTACATTAAACTAACACTTCTCTTAAACTGGAAGAGACTGCAACTTTGAAGGGGGATGAAGAAGTCTCATAAACCACATCATTAAATTTGCAACAGATTGTGTTTACATTATTAAGAATAACGTCTTTTTGCTTAGACATAGCATGTTACTCAATCCCATTCATATACAGTTGTGAATAAAAATATGTTTACAACGAAGCATACTATACAAAACTTGCACACATCAAACATTGTCGTCAATCATTTCCTCTGATCTGTGCTCAAGTACAATTCAAATGATTTTGGTGAAAAGTTGAAATCGATGTACGACTCCAGTGTTTACTTCGTCTTGTGTACATTATGTTACCAGTTTCTCTGGATGGATTGTCTTGTGTACATTATGTTACCAGTTTCTCTGGATGGATCGTCTTGTGTACATTATGTTACCAGTTTCTCTGGATGGATTGTCAATATTTTATGGCCTTTTCGGTATTCTTTAACGTTTATTTTCTAGTGTGAACATTGCAAATACTGAAGAAATAAATAGATCAGCATCACATGTACACATTTAATATTGTATATAAATATATTATATACGAAAATCCTACCGAATTTATTTTTCTAATTGTCAAATCTCCGTTTTATAACTGTATACAATATTGGTCTGTTGATGGGAAATATAGAATTTATTTGACGAGGTTGAGTAACGGGGAGAAGACTGATTTCGTACATACGAGATTTATGCATCACATATGATAATAGAAACTGTTCTATATTTCAATAAAATGACAAACACAATTTCACACGCTCGGGGGTGGGGGGTAGATGATCGCTCACTTTCCTGGCTTGGTACAGGCACTTCAGTAAAATGTGACGGGATAAAACTAGTTATATGGTCCTAAATCTCCACTCTTAGCTATTATTACCACGGATTTCAAATTCTTGTCTACTAAGATTAAATTACGACGGACTTACACATTTGAAATTAAAAAAAAAATACCGGAAAATATGTTCGAATTATCTTTTAACGTGGATTGCCTTCATTATAAATTGAATTTGTTTTAACATTCTTAAAATTTGATTAACACGATTAGATGAGACAAACAATGAGAAATGAATTGATTTGGAAAACAAACATATGTAAAGTGTATGATATTCGCCTACATTGATGATATAAAGGGAAAATAAATAGAAAGAAATCAATTTACAGTGTAATACGAAAAATATTGTTTCTAGTCCTCCATCTGAATGACTGGTTACGTCACGTACTTCGAAGGAAATGTTCAATGAAGATGTACAAGATCAGTCTGTGTTTGACAAGGATATGTTAATATTTGTTATAAATACATTGTACATGTTTCTGGTGAGATATCACGTTCACTCAACCTATCTTTAAAACAAAGCAAAGGTAGTAAATTATTAAAGTAAATACAAAACATAATTAGAAATTTGAGTTGTGTCTGTATATGTGACTTATGATCCACACATTGACATTACAAGAATAACATTATTTCCAAGATATTTGCTATATGTTTCATATATTTATGAAGTGATGATAATTCGAGAATAGACTTCACACATTATCACTTCTCTTAGCTTGTTTTACAATTAGGCACCGACCATTTATCCTTACACACGAAACAATAAGCATATTATCAATTTATTTTTCGACATGATATAAAAATATTGTTGAAAATTATAGAGTTTTTAATCTTTCCAAACAATTTGTTATTTATAAATTTGGCGACATATTATTGTTTCAGGAAAAAAATAACATACCAACCCCCTTCAGAGCTATATGGTCGTTCCCTAACACGAATGCAGCGTACACCAGTCCAAAGTGATTTTTTTTAATAAAAGGACAAGTCTTATGCTAAAAAAAAACAAGAATACAAACATAATGTTAACACCAAACAAAAGGACAAATATATGATAACTTTAACGTATCCCTACAAATCTAAGAATTGGTGCTCCGGACCAGCTAATATTAATGTTCATTACATACTGTAGACTAAATAGACTGGTCTGTGATATAATATCAAACATTTCAAGCTTTTATTTGTCATTTTCTAAAAGCAACATACGGAGCTTCTGGATAAGTAGCCTTTTCCACTAAATGATTAAGTAGTCCTATAAATAACTCGTCTATCACGTGGTTTATCTCTCTGTATGAATTTCGTCATCACTGTCTGTCTGAAATGTTTTTTTAAAAATCCACTGAAAACCATCAATCATTTTAAGCAAAAAAAGTATACCATTATTCATAGATACGTGATCAACGTGATCGTATAATTCTGTCTAATATTAGCTCATGGACTGATAACTCATTGTGCTTTTATTATTGATATTTTTGTTTTTCCGAATCCCTCCTTCGCTCGTAAAAACGGTTTTAGAGATAAACGTTAGAGAAAGGGGCAATCAAGAATGTACAAACCAGAAACACTGGCAACATTGGGCACACAAGACACAGGGTGAAGAAAAAAAACATAGATAACAAAAAAGATGAGCAACACTGACTCCACCAAAAAGCGGGGGTGAACCCAGGTACTCGCGAATGGTACCCCGTTCCTGCTTCTTATAAGACGAAACTAGATAATATTAACTGTAGCCGATTATTATGCTGTAGCAAACTTTGTTGATCGTCATTGAAATATCTAACATTTACGGAGACGATGATAGTCTGAACAATGTGTCAAATCCACCCATCCACCCAATTAAAAGTTGATAAAACCGGGAAATATAACGAATACGCAAATAAAATGACTAACAAAGGAAAACACTTTTTTTTCATAAATTGCATTATAAAATACCATATAAGAATCCGTATATCGAAGAAGAACAGGCAGCACAATGGCCAAGAGAAAAAGTACAAAAGGACAAAAAACATTCCACAAAGCATACACATAAAACTAAAGTTAGAGTAACACGTGTTTCTCATCTTTTTAGTTTTCTTTGTTATGTTTTTGTTCTTTGTGTTTTTCGTCCTGTGTCTTGTGTACCCAATATAAAATACGATTATAGTGATACAGAGCTATGAGAAACTCGCGTAGACTTGTTTAAGCTTTCATCGAATCAATAGTTTATATAAAAATAAAAATATTAAAAAAAATATACATATATTCTTGGTGGAAATAGGCAAATAATGTTTGAGAATTATATCAGATGAGTCGTAAAACATTAAAATTTGAGATAGTTTGGAAGTGATAACAATTTTTGATAAGGGAATATAAAACGTATCGACAACTCAAATATTGAAATAAAAATAGAATTACAACATAATATACAAGGGTTTGAACTTTTCATTTAAAACCTTAAACACGGTTACTTTGTTTTAATTGGACAATAGATATTTCAATGTTAGATGTAAATGTAGCACAAATGACTTTGAAGTTTTGGTTATCTATCAGTATATAAATATAACAAATGACGATAAGCAATTTATTTCATGAATACTAATAATGCAATTATTCTGTTTTTCATTGACGAGTTTTTACTTAATCCATCACTGCTGTAACAAGCTTGTAATGCTATGTGTTTAAAACAAAAGTCATCAATTATGAGGGAGGGAAGTTTCCTCTCCGTCAGACATTTTTTTTCAATTATGCCTGATCTCCTTTTTTAAGTATTGCATTGTTCAGTCGACCGTGTGTTTACTTTCTGACAAAATGGAGTGTAAATATATCAAACAGTATGGGAGTATTGTAAACTTGAATAGCTTAGTACATTGGTCGTTTGTGGTTAAAATAGAAATGTATTTATAGCTTTTATAAAACTTTAAAAATAACCACAGAAAAATCTGTGGAATACGAAAACAAAGGTCCTAAACAGGTAGCTAAAAGCAGTTACCTTATGGTTAGATAAACTAAACAGGTAGCTAAAAGCAGTTACCTTATGGTTAGATAAACTAAACAGGTAGCTAAAAGCAGTTACCTTATGGTTAGATAAACTAAACAGGTAGCTAAAAGTAGTTACCTTATGGTTAGATAAACTAAACAGGTAGCTAAAAGTAGTTACCTTATGGTTAGATAAACTAAACAGGTAGCTAAAAGTAGTTACCTTATGGTTAGATAAACCTACTATAACACTAAAAAATATATTTTTGAATTGATATTGTTCTTTTAATTATATGTATCTGAAGAATTCATTTTTTTTCGTTAAAATAATTAACAAATCAATATTACTACGGTTACTAGAAGTATTTTTGACTTACAGAAAACATAAAATACCCTTTCATGACGTTATGGATATCAATTACATAACGAACAACTTGTCAGCCAGAAACGTCATTGTACACTCACACATTTTACCATCCCCTCTTTAGTCCTAATAAAGGAAGGACAGAAGGGGTACCTTGTCTTACAGAATAGTAACAAATTATGTAAACATCGACATTTAAAAAAAAATGAAAACATATGTTCGAGCCATATTTAGTTTATTAAGGTACAATATAATGATTTATAATAAAGTAATAAATATTCTGTTATTAATTTCAATGGAAATCTTAATTTTGTTAAGATTCATCGATGTTATCTCGTTTGTTCATGGTCCAATGATTATTCTGTAACCTTGGTATTTTTATTTGTCATATGCATGGTCACGTCTGTGACGTAATTAGATAAGCATATTTTCATTTGATGATTTAAGAAACAATTGTGATGCAAAACATAATCAAAGTTATAAAGCATACGTTTGACTTGTAGGCACAAGTAGTTGATATATGTTTCTGTAGACTCGCTGGAGATAGCAGCCTTGCCAAATTTTTAAAACATATGGCATGCGAATAGACAATCAAAATATCATTTGTGTTTTACTGAAGATTAAACATTATAAAGATTAACTTATGACTAGTGTCTGCGACTTTATAATTAAAAACGTAGATATCAACTTCAGTGCGTACGACGCGTTTCTAGAATAACCACCATCAGATACGCTCAAAATAACCGCCATCAGATACGCTCAAAATAACCACCATCAGATACGCTCAAAATAACCACCATCAGATACGCTCAAAATAACCACCATCAGATACGCTCAAAATCGAAAGTTTGGAAAGCAAAATAGTATTGGTGTTTGAGAGCAATAAGCCTAAAGAGCCTTACCAGGACAGCCAACAACAGGCTACGGTCACCTATTCCTGAGGGAGGGTAAGAAAAGTTTGAAGATACCTGAATTGGTACTCTGAAGCCCTAATTCGTAGAAGAACAGACAACACCATGGCCGACTGGAAAATGTTAACCTTAATTTTGAAAAAAAATCATTATTTTACATTAAATAGTAATTAGAACTGAAAAAAAAGAACCACTAGTGTAGAACCAGAATTCATCACTGGTTTGTATTAGAGTGTTTCGTGTTGCTCAATCTTCAGTTGTGTAGTGAGTGCCATGTAAAATAATTTGCTACTTCCACTTTATCTCAGTACAGGCCTCAGACGGGAATCAAACTCGAAACATTATTTGGAGTACACATGGATTGAATAGGTTGAAGTAAATCCAACTACTATATGATCGTTGCAACCACCCCCATCTCCTTCGGTCTCTATAAACACCGCAAAGGACCTCCTTTGTGCACAAATGAGCATAAAGAAGCACAACGAACCATAAGGCACATTTTAATTGGCACAAACGACCTACATATGAAATATTACGTAAAAAAACAAAAAAATAACGAAAAAATGTATGAATTGTATTTGTTAAGCCTTTAATAAAGGTTACTTTGTCACAACTAAAAGATGTTGAACGGTAATGAAAAAAATGAGTATCGGCACAGACCTGAATATACGGAATTTGTTGGCCATAATATATAGCATTATTGTATGTTATTCTATAGAAATTAAATAATAAACGTGATTTGATAATAAAAAAAGAAAAAAAAGAATGCAATATATTTTAATATATGTTTTATTAGTAATTTATACAAGCGATAACTGTTAGGTATAATTCTCGGTACGGCAATGAACATTCGCGTCGTGTAAAAACGTGTCACAGAATTTATAATACACGATGAAAGAAAGTACGTCTACAGTAAATAATCTGGTACTAAATAAAAGAAAAAAATAAGATAGATTAAAAACAAAGCGTAATGATAGGTCACGATAAATATTTCAAAGAAGCAGTTGTTTGGGGACGATAATTAACAATACAATATACAAAGAAAGATCCATGAATAAAAGCTAATGTTTTCATGTCACTTATGAATTGAAAAACAGAGGGAATCAAAGATACTTATAAAAACATGAAGTAAAACTATCAAAAACAATAAAAGAATTGTGGAAGGAAATGCACAAATTGGCGCTGGATTGTGTTTTCATAAAAATCTAAATTGAAAAGAAAGGGGAAAAAAACATTTTGCTCAAATCACCCAATTTCCATAAAGTCTATTGAGAATTGACAGACCTTTCAAAGAATTTAGAATTATTCAAGTTGCACCATTTCAACGATCCAGCATGTTCTTATACATTCATATAGGTTAAATAAATATAGTCACACATTTTTTCATGGATGTCATTTTTTTTAATCAGGAATATGTGTCCAGTGGTGCGACATGTCTATCCGCGGACTGTTGTATCAATGAGCTAGCATTGTGCACATATATATCTTTATTCTCATCATCAAATGACATAGGTACAGAGAAGACATAGACACAACTGTATACAATATGTACAATATATATATATATACAATATTAGAACACAGGAAAACAGTTAACTAGGAGGACACACCCTTTCATTTATGATCCGTATTAATTTACATAGATTAGTCAGATTCAGTCTATTTGTTGACGCCATAATCCCCAAGAAGTTAATAATATTTGGTCTTTTTGTATATCTCTTCTTGATATAAATATCTCTATATATGTATACACAAAGGAGCACAAGGCACATTTAATTACATAGAAATTAAGTAATAATCGTGATTTGATGGGGGGAAATGCATAATAAATATGACCTTTTTTTGTTTATTACTAATTTAAACACTCGATAATTGTAGTATATAATTGTCATAATTGTCAATATTTACGGTACGGTAATGAATACGTGTGGTGTAAAAACATTTCAGATTGTTTTTGTTTATATATATGAAATACATAATATTAGAAACTATTAGATGCTATTTTTATATGTCTGTTGTAAAGAATGAAATTGTAACAAACACATCACAAATACGCTATATAAAAACAGTAAGAAATTACGATAATGCTATATATTACATATCACAACAAATTCCGTATATTTGGGTCTGTGCCGATGCTCATTTTCTTCACTACCGTTCAACATCTTTATAAGTTGTCCACAAATTAACCTTTATGAAAGGCTTAATAAATACAATTCAAATTTTTTGTTCGTGAATTTTATTATTTGTTTACTTGAAATTTAATATGTAGGTCATTTGTGCTGATTAAAATGTGCCTTATGGTCCTTTGTGCTTCGTTGTGCTCCTTTGTGCACAAAGGAGGTCCTTTGCTGTGTTTATAGAGACCCCATCTCCTTTGTCGCACGTGGGAAATGGGACTCCATATCAGGTGTAATGAATGGTACAGGAAATGATAAAACTTGGTGTCAGTCTCATTAATTGTGCCAGTTTATTTGTTTCATGTGTAATCACTTTTGTGTAAATGTTGTTGCTGTTGTTGATTTTGATCCGGGTAGTTCTCTTACTCGAATAAAATTTCTTTCGATTTGGATAGTCGGTGATTATCATTTTGTTTCTGCTTTCACTTTTCTATTATTAGAATATACTTAACGCATATTTTTTACTGAATACTAAATAAACTATTATAAGAGAAAAAACGTGTCTACTGTCATTTCACATAAAAAATGACACATATGATAGCTTTGTCTGATGCCAATATAAATGAATTACAAACTAATGGGTGATTTTTAATGTGGTTTATTTGTACTGTAGACATTTCTTTGATAAATTCAGCGCATAAAAGACCTATTGATAAACATAGGTATATATTTGTACAGTTTAATATTTTGTTGAAAAAGTGCATCCATAAAGTGTTCATTTATTTTTATGTTGTAACATATGACATTGTGTTTATAATTAATGTGCGGTATCAAAAAAGATCAATGATGTCATCACAATAAAAAGCAATAAATATCAAATGGTAGATACCTGGTGTTTTGATTGATCACATCACAGTTTATTATACATGGAGAACATGACCATGATCAGGGATGGATTTGTTGGAAATATATAATGTGCCCACAAATATGGTATTATTGTGATAAATAAAAATTACAATTCAGCCTATTATTCACTTGCAAAAAAATGTAAGTAAGTCATTGGTACATTTTTCAGATATTTGCCAATATATTTATTGCTGTAATAATTCTGTTTGATTTTTTCCCTTTCCGTCCCAATTTATATATTGATGCTATTTTTATAACTTCTTCCTTCCTTCAATCATTTCAACTAATATGAGATGAACAGTGAGCTTACCTCTAAAATGGGAAAACAAATTTTGCAAATTTAAAAAATCAAAGATCATGATTTCTCTCGAGTTTTCTTTCATTCAAATTTATCTTCTGTAGTTTCGGGCGTAGTGATTTATTTTAATTGTTATTTACTTTACTTTATTTTTGTTCAAGTGAAATTATTTATGCTAAAATGGTCTACTTCACTTCACCTCAGTAAATCAAAATTAAAAAACAAGACATTTTGAAATATAGGTAGTGAAATGTACGTATTAACGATGTTAAAGGTCAGGTGAAATTTTAATGTCAAATATTACAAGTTTAAAATAGAAAGTTTAACTGGTAGACCATATAAATAACTATTTTTTTTATAATTTACAAGACAGTAGTGTTGTATTTTCATTGAATTTCTTATCAACCAATAATATCCTATGATACATGGAATACACATAATACTCTGCAAATAAAATGAAAAACAAACAATACCACATCATCGGAACATTTCCAAAATCCATCAGAAAAATCACGGAAAGAGGCAACATCAATACCCCTACCACACAAATGCATGACCTCTCACTTTCCTGGATTGAAATAAACGAACAAGATGAGCAGTAAAAACATATAATATGTATTCCAAATACTATTAAAATAAACGAATTTGATGAGCAGTGAAAAGAACCATCCACCCTGGTGATTGTCCATTGTCAAAATGCATTACAAAGTTTGGCTAATTTATCAAAATTAGACAACAAAGAACATCACGTTTCAAATTTGAAGGTAACTGAAGGTCAAATATCACATGATGTAAGACAATATATAAAATTGGTAACATTTTCAAAAAATAATATACATAATATAAGCTACAAAACGTTATTCCAGAGATGTCTGTGAGTGTGTTAATTTTATTATCATTCGCCATGCTAATGACTGTTATTATAATTTAAGTTCATTACATCTTGTCGGGAAATGAAATTATATGTATACCAATTAAATCCAAATTATAACATAAGTGTATCGAACAACTACATAATCAGGACCGTTTGAATTATGCTCATCGTCCAGTACCTGCGTATGGGTACAATTACAAACCAGAAGATACAGTACAAATATCACAATTTATTTAATAGACAACCGGAAACGACACAGAATATCAAGAGAGCGGACACCATAATAAACCGGAGGAAATACCACGTGCTTCGAGAAGGTCAAAATGTCCTGTTTTATACATAGTACCCGTCTTGTATTATTTTAGGACGAATTCATGGTGGACTTCATAATACATTGAATTTGAATTAAAACAAGAAATGTAAAAATTGATATATACTTCATATATAAAAATTTATGAAAAAAAAAAAGAATTGAAATAACACAAAGGATATGAATAGCATTTTAAACTTAAATCGCATTGGAAATCTCTATTAACGGAATTTAGTTTTACATCTATAGATTAGCATATTATATAAGATAATAATTTATTCTTGAAGAAAGATTTGATTTTTTCTATCAGAACAGATTTTACAGTGCTTTTTTGGAAATAAAAAAAAATGCAGTGATCTTAACCGATTTTACAGTGAATTCTTCCTACTTTGAAATAGGAAAAAAACTGCGGTGTCATTATCGGATTTTTACTACGAAAGACGTTATGACATATGCATACATGTGTTTGGAAAGTACATGTTAAAAAATTCCCATCGTTGTACATGTATGATGGAGTGAACAATTAATCATGTCATATGCAAGTTCTAGACACGATTTCATGCGGTCAGTTTTATTTATTTTTGTTTTAAATTACAAAATTCACAAGTAAAATTGCATTTCTTTCTACATTTCAGACGATGCCTTCACTTTATCAAACTATACTTTTACTGCTTGGACTATTTCCATTATGTCGACTACAATTCAGGACTACTAATAGTAACCTAAATCCAAGATTTGTACAATGGATGAACGGACTATTTTATTTACCACCAGAAGGAGATCTCCGTGTACGAAAAGAATATAGAACTTTAACAGATCAAGAAAGAAATGATTTTCACAGAGCAGTTGTTATGTTAAAAAGAGATCGAGTGAGTATAACGTTCAAATTTGCAAAAATAAATCAAAAGACAGAGATAATTTCCAGAAGAAAAGGGATGAAATATAAATAATGGTCAGCAAAACACTTCATAGAAAACAAGAGATGAAGCACTACGAACCCCATTAAAGCGGGGGTGAACTTCGTAAGAGTAAGCAATTCCACTTAATATATCCGTCACTATACTGTATTTGTTCCTGGTAAAACATTGGAAGTACATGTATGTAGTTTCAGTGTACGAGTGTTTGTTTGTGCATTCTCTTACATTCGTTTAGTGACTTTGATTTTGACTTGTCTCTATTATCTACATATACCACCTCCAAAATAGAATTGATTTATATGTCTTAATGGTCAATAAATCTGTGAGAATACCTGTTAACAATACATACGATGGCCAAGTTAGTATCAATATTTCGATATTTGCTGTCAACTTGGAAAGATAATAAATAAATTTTGTTATTAATGCGATTATTATCAGGTCTTGCGTTTCAAAACGGTAACATTTATCATTTTGAAATATATAATTAAGATTTTCATAAATCACTAGCAGAACTATTAAATCATATCTTTGAACAGTTACCTCTAACCACACCCTGTTTATCGTCTATTATTCTAGCTGAGTTCAGCTGTAACAATTGCTTCCATTCAGAATCAGTAAGATCCAATTTCATTGGTGAGACAAATTGTAGTGAAATTAAATCGAAAAATTACGAGAAAACTCGAAAACAAATTCTTATAAAGTGTTTTATATTCTGAATTAGTATTGGGGATATTTAACTCGTTTAATCCAATTTTGCATAAAAACTCTAGAATTGTTTTTGCATTAGTATAGAAGAAGTATTCGAGATTTTTATTGCAATTTTCCATATCATTGTCACCGTGACGTCATCAATGGTTACTGTTACTCATATATACATGTACAATAAAAAAAAAACAGCTAATAAACAATAAGCAGATATAAATGTTTACGGGATGACCAGAATCACAACCCATATGGATAAAATACTATCAGTGATGTAGATATTTTATCACCGTAGCTTGAAAATTGGTGGGTTAAATCAATAACAAAAATAACTGTAGCCTTTTGATCTCATCAATGCTTGGATTTATCGACCGGGTTAAATTATATCAAACTCGTACTTCGTACTCGGTCGATACCCTTTTATCGGGTCAATAAAGCCAGGCACTAGCCTCATCAAAAAGCTATAATTGTGTAACATCACAGAAAAAAAACGATGGACTGATGACCAAAAAATGTGCCTTTCTATTAATAGTATATTTTATATAGATGTACCGGCACCATGCATAATTTATGCATAAATAGGGACGATTTTTTTTTTTTTTTTTTTATTGATATAAACTTTGTTACAATTATTTTAAACACGTCATCGTCATTGTTTATCAACAAATATATTTTCTGATTTCATGTAAGAAAATAAATGAGGTTATCAGTTCGGGCATTGTCCTACTTCGATTAACAGCTTCTGACCATTATTTTAATTTTAAAACATTTCTTATTATCGTTGCAAAAGTTCCCGTTCTAATCATTCTTTTTGTTAGTCTTAATATTTAAGGTGATTTTTCAAATTATAACAGCTTGGGGCGGGGGGTGGGGGTCTCAGTCCTCTTCCATCACAAAAAATTGCGACAAATTCAATGTTGAGAAACTAAAACCAGTATCAAAAACAAATAAAATTTATGCAATTTTTTTTTATTTTGAGATTTATGCAAATTATTTTTTTCAATTCAAAATTATATTTGTATTTTTTTCTTTCGGAAAAACAATTACCGGCTGAACACGCTTATTCTAAGGAGCAAAAAGACCCACTCGCCATGAGGTATTCATATAAACAAAATATACCAAGTTCACTCTACCTAAGCAAAATATGTCACATGGTAAAAATATAATAATCTGTATTTCACTACCTTGACTGTCACCATAACGTATATGAAACGGAAATATTGACCATATAAAAACTAATTATCATATTATCTGCCCGAGCACCTGCCCCCAATAGCTATATCAATATGTTTTATATCCGTCTAGCTCAATAAAGGAAGTTATAAACAGCGAGTCTAAGATAAATTTATAATTATCTAGTCTCTAAGTAGAAAAATATGCTCGTTAACCATAATAATAGATACATCTTTTACCTTATGATTTTGAGTACGGTATATCAAAGTAACTGTTGTAGGTCCGAATAAATGGTTTTGCACTCATTTTGGGGTATTATTTTTATGTGTATGTTATGTAGATCGTTGTTTGTCCTTTCGTACATTTTCTTTTGACCATTGTGTTGTCTGCTCTTCTTCGATTTATGGATTCAGATTACCCCTTTGGTATCTTCAAACTCTTCTATGCTCATTATTAAAAACCCTACTGTGTCTGTGAATTGTAGAACAGCAATAAAAGCGCTGTATCTTTACTTAAATGAGTGTCTAAGTCTAACGTTGGGTATTTTCTCGTGTTCATTTACATCCATATCATTTCTTACTAATTTGAAACGATTCCAAATGAAATGAATTATTGAATCATTTTTCAAATAAAAGGTCACACTTATTGTCGTATTGTTCTCCTTGAAAGACTACCTAGTAATAAAAATATCGCTTTGACCACAATATTATCTTCTATACATTAAATAGCAAAACATTTGAAGTTTTACATAAATTTCGAAAAGACATGTCATATTGACGCCTCAATGATACTCATTATATTGTGACACAGCTTTTTCAGGTAGACAATTTTCGCTTGTCACATGCTACTGAATTACTACTTGTGAACATTGCTCTGTCATTGTATCGTCTATATCCTGGAAAATATATACCCAAGACAAGAAATAGAATATAAAGTTAATACTTCTTATATCTGTTATACTAACAACAACTGTTTATAATATTGAATAAACGATAGAGAATACCGAAGGGGCAATCAAAATTGGATAATCCAGAGAAACTGGCAACATTGGATACAATGAGACACACGACGAAGACAAACAAAACACAACACCATATGTGTTGGACACCACTATACGCAAACAAACACAACTAAGTGTGGGTACCAAGTCTGGAAAGTGAACGGTCATGTATTTGTGTGTTAGGGGTATCGATTTTGTCATGTGTTTGTGTGTTAAGGGTATCGATTTTGTTTCAGTTTCTTCGATTTTCTTTATTGGATTTATGAATTGTTCCCACAGTGTATTTTTTGCTTTCCTTTTTGATTCACTGGATCTAATCAGTTGTACAGTAAATACAAGTAAGTTTCAGGTGCGAGAAACACCTTTCCTATATATTACAGTGTCTAATAAAACGTCTATTGTAAATTTATTTGTAGACAGAAAACGATTAACAAGGGGACTATGTCAACTTTTAATTTACGTTTCATCCTTTGAATGAAATAAACAATGACTGATATCTCAATCAAAGAGGGTCCGTCGTGGTCGTGATCGTATGGTAGTTGGATCTACAACTACCCGTGTAATCAGTGCCTATCACCACTAAAGTTGTGAGTTCGAATCCCGTTCATGGCAAAGTGTATTCGATACAACTTTATATGATAAAGTTTGTCAGTGACTTGCGACAGGTCGGGTGCTCCGTGACTTACGACAGGTCGGGTGCTCCGTGACTTACGACAGGTCGGGTGCTCCGTTTTCCGCCACGATATAGCTGAAATAGTGTTGAAAGTGGTGTTAAACACCATAAACCAAACCATCATTCAAAGAATAAAATTTATAAGAAAGATTCAATAATGGTAGTATTATTTAACGTTTATTTAGGATAATTATGTCATGTTATAAAAAGAAAACCACATATTTTATTTCTAAATTGTATGTCAATATGCATCTTATTAAGCCATGTAAACCATTAGAAGTTTTACATTTGTGTAGGAGGCAACACACGGAGAGATTTAAGATGCAACGTAAGGGCTTAAGTTTTTTTCTCTTCAACGTGACAGTATTTATTGCCAAATCCTGACTTGATAAACAGTTTTACGGGCCAATAAAATATCCTGTCAAAACCGTTGTCTTTTGTGGAATTTGGTGACAAGATCAATTGACCTATTGCCCTGGTATCTTAATATCACATATATCGTTCTGGTCTGACACTTTTAGCCAGAAATATGTCGGAAATTATTAGACATCGTAACAAACATATGCACAGTTATTTCTTTAAATAATCAAAATGTTCATTGCAACGATGAATCTTGATATGAATTATCTAAATACGATGTTCGATTCGTCTTTACCTCCAGTTGTTTGTTGGAGGGCTCATATCTTATTTACGTTATTTGTGTTTATTTGCGTTATAGTGGTGTCCAACACATATTGTGTTGTGTTTTTCTTTTGTATTTCATCATTTTGTGTACCCTATGTTGCCAGTTTCTCTGGATTCTCCTCTTTGATTGCCCCTTCGGTATTCTCTAACGTTTACTGCCATCTT
>MJUT01001372.1:24839-36374 GCA_002080005.1 Gigantidas platifrons | reverse complement strand
CTTCGGTATTCTCTAACGTTTACTGCCATCTTATGTACCCTATGTTGCCAGTTTCTCTGGATTCTCCTCTTTGATTGCCTCTTCGGTATTCTCTAACGTTTACGTCCATCTGTTTATTTCGTAACACTCTTTGACAAGCATATATCTTTTTAGAAATTCATCACTATTAAGATTGTTATTGTATTGTCTATCACATTTTTTTTTCTTTCCTTCCTCTTATTTATAGAACACAATTTGTCTTCTGATAAGACATTATAAGCAAAACAATTATAATAAGATTTAATTAGATATGTTAGTCTGATTCAATCCAGTGGTAAATATTATGTACAATATAACAGTACTCGGGATACTCCTGGACACATGTTTTCAGTCACATTTAGTTCTTTTGATGTTTTATCTTAACGTTTTTATTTGTATTGTTGTTGCTGTTTGTTTGTTTGTTTGTTTGTTTGTTTCTATGTTGTTTTTGTGTATCCGCATCGTACTCTAACTCTCGAATATTTTTTAATTCAGACTTGGGTACTACCTCTAACTCGTATATCTCTTAAATCAGACTTTGCCACTACATTTAACTCATTTATCCCGAATATCCCTTCAAACCTGGAAACTACCTCTACCTCAAATATCCCTTCATACTTGGACACTATCTCTAACTGGTATATCTCTTCAGACATTGGTACTACCATGAACTGGTATATCTCTTCAGACATTGGTACTACCTTGAACTCGTATCTCTCTTCAGACATTGGTACTACCTTGAACTCGTATATCTCTTCAGACATTGGTACTACCTTGAACTCGTATATCTCTTCAGACATTGGTACTACCTTGAACACGTATATCTCTTCAGACATTGGTACTACCTTGAACTCGTATCTCTCTTCAGACATTGGTACTACCTTGAACTGGTATATCTCTTGAGACATTGGTACTACCTTGAACTCGTATATCTCTTCAGACATTGGTACTACCTTGAACACGAATATCTCTTCAGACATTGGTACTACCTTGAACTCGTATATCTCTTCAGACATTGGTACTATCTTCAACTCGTATCTCTCTTCAGACATTGGTACTACCTTGAACTGGTATATCTCTTCAGACATTTGTACTACCATGAACTCGTATCTCTCTTCAGACATTGGTACTACCATGAACTGGTATATCTCTTCAGACATTGGTACTACCATGAACTGGTATATCGCTTCATACATTGGTACTACCGTGAACTCGTATATCTCTTCAGACATTGGTACTACCTTGAACACGTATATCTCTTCAGACATTGGTACTATCTTGAATTCGTATATCTCTTCAGACATTGGTACTACCTTGAACTGGTATATCTCTGCAGACATTGGTACTACCTTGAACTGGTATATCTCTGCAGACATTGGTACTACCTTGAACTGGTATATCTCTTCAGACATTGGTACTACCTTGAACTGGTATATCTCTTCAGACATTGGTACTACCTTGAACTCGTATCTCTCTTCAGACATTGGTACTACCTTGAACACGTATATCTCTTCAGACATTGGTACTACCTTGAACTCGTATATCTCTTCAGACATTGGTACTACCTTGAACACGTATATCTCTTCAGACTTGAATACTACCACTTAAGTCGAATATCACAATAAACTTGGGTACTACCTCTAACTCGAATATCACAATAGACTTGGGTACTACCTCTAACTAGTATATCTCTTCAGACTAGGGTACTACCTCTAACTAGTATATCTCTTCAGACTAGGGTACTACCTCTAACTCGTATATCACTTCAGACTAGGGTACTACCTCTTAACTCGTATATCTCTTCAAACTAGGGTACTACCTCTAACTAGTATATCTCTTCAGACTAGGGTACCACCTCTAACTCGTATATCACTTCAGACTAGGGTACTACCTCTAACTAGTATATCTCTTCAGACTAGGGTACTACCTCTAACTCGTATATCTCTTCAGACTAGGGTACTACCTCTAACTAGTATATCTCTTCAGACTATGGTACTACCTCTAACTAGTATATCTCTTCAGACTAGGGTACTACCTCTAACTCGAATATCACTTCAGACTAGGGTACTAGCTCTAACTCGTATATCTCTTCAGACTATGGTACTACCTCTAACTCGAATATCACTTCAGACTAGGGTACTAGCTCTAATCGTATATCTCTTCAGACTATGGTACTACCTCTAACTAGTATATCTCTTCAGACTAGGGTACTACCTCTAACTCGAATATCTCTTCAGACTATGGTACTACCTCTAACTAGGATATCTCTTCAGACTAGGGTACTACCTCTAACTCGAATATCACTTTAGACTAGGGTACTACCTCTAACTCGAATATCACTTTAGACTAGGGTACTACCTCTAACTCTATATCACTTCAGACTAGGGTACTACCTCTAACTAGTATATCTCTTCAGACTAGGGTACTACCTCTAACTCGTATATCTCTTCAGACTATGGTACTACCTCTTAACTCGAATATCACAATAGACTTGGGTACCACCTCTAACTCGATTATCACTTCAGACTTGCGTACCACCTCTAACTCGCATATCGCTTCAAACTAGGGTACTACCTCTAACTCGTATATCTCTTCAGACTAGGGTACTACCTCTTAACTCGAATATCACAATAGACTTGGGAACCACCTCTAACTCGATTATCACTTCAGACTTGCGTACCACCTCTAACTCGCATATCGCTTCAAACTAGGGTACTACCTCTAACTCGTATATCTCTTCAGACTAGGGTACTACCTCTTAACTCGAATATCACAATAGATTTGGGTACCACCTCTAACTCTCATATCGCTTCAGACTATGGTACTACCTCTAACTCGTATATCACTTCAGACTATGGTGCTACCTCTAACTAGTATATCTCTTCAGACTAGGGTACTACCTCTTAACTCGTATATCTCTTCAAACTAGGGTACTACCTCTAACTAGTATATCTCTTCAGACTAGGGTATTACCTCTAACTCGTATATCTCTTCAGACTAGGGTACTACCTCTAACTCGTATATCTCTTCAGACTAGGGTAATACCTCTTAACTCGAATATCACAATAGACTTGAGTACCACCTCTAACTCGATTATCACTTCAGACTTGCATACCACCTCTAACTCGCATATCGCTTCAAACTAGGGTACTACCTCTAACTCGTATATCTCTTCAGACTAGGGTACTACCTCTAACTAGTATATCTCTTCAGACTAGGGTACTACATCTAACTCGAATATCACAATAGACTTGGGTACTACCTCTAACTAGTATATCACTTCAGACTAGGGTACTACCTCTAACTAGTATATCTCTTCAGACTAGGGTACTACCTCTAACTCGTATATCACTTCAGACTATGGTACCACCTCTAACTCGTATATCTCTTCAGACTAGGGTACTACCTCTAACTAGTATATCTCTTCAGACTAGGGTACTACCTCTAACTCGTATATCTCTTCAGACTTGGGTACTACCTCTAACTCGTATATCTCTTCAGACTAGGGTACTACCTCTAACTAGTATATCTCTTCAGACTAGGGTACTACCTCTAACTCGTATATCTCTTCAGACTATGGTACTACCTCTAACTAGTATATCACTTCAGACTAGAGTACTACCTCTAACTCGTATATCTCTTCAGACTATGGTACTACCTCTAACTAGTATATCTCTTCAGACTAGGGTACTACCTTGAACTCGAATATCACTTTAGACTAGGGTACCAGCTCTAACTCGAATATCACTTTAGACTAAGGTACTGCCTGTAACTCGAATATCACTTTAGACTAGGGTACTGCCTGTAACTCGAATATCACTTTAGACTAAGGTACTGCCTCTAACTCGAATATCACTTTAGACTAGGGTACTACCTCTAACTCGAATATCTCTTCAGACTAGGGTACTACATCTAACTCGAATATCACTTCAGACTAGGGTACTACCTCTAACTCGTATATCTCTTCAGACTAAGGTACTACCTCTAACTCGTATATCACTTCAGACTAGGGTACTACCTCTAACTCGTATATCTCTTCAGACTAAGGTACTACCTCTAACTCGTATATCTCTTCAGACTAAGGTACTACCTCTAACTCGTATTATATCACAAGACTTGGGTACCAGCTCTAACTTGATTATCGCTTCAGACTAGGGTACTACCTTGAACTCGAATATCACTTTAGACTTGGGTAATCTACGTTCGTCCTAAAAAAAAATACCTATATATTTATATCAATATTTATCAATATGTCATAAAATTAGCAAATAATCACACATCATTATAAACTTGATACAAATAAATTGGATGACTTTATAATAATGACAATCGTGTTCATTCCATATGCGCATAAATACCATATTATTATGACCACGCTTTTTGTACACCTTTTTTTCATAGTTGGGTGACATTTCCTATCACCAATATCAGCAAAAGTTTCAAACATAAAAGATACCAACTCATGTAGTAATACTCTGTCTGTACTTATTAATTTATTGTCATATTGGGAATAATAATAACGGTATTTATAACAATTAATCTCTTTCTGATGCACATATAAGATAAGAATAAACATTAAAGAATACCGAAGGGGTATCAATAATGGACAATCCAGAGAAACTGGCATGATAGGACACACAAGACGAAGAAAAACAAAACAAAAACACAACACAATATGGGTTGAACACCACTATAAACAAACAAACACAGATCAGGTAAATAAGACAGGAGCCCTCCTACAAACAACTGGAGGTAAATATGAAGATTTATCATGAGGAAGTTAAGAATACCACTCATGTACAAGCTATGACAATTTCTTACTCAATTTGAATTATCATGAGGAAGTTAAGAATACCACTCATGTACAAGCTATGACAATTTCTTACTCAATTTGAATTATCATGAGGAAGTTAAGAATACCACTCATGTACAAGCTATGACAATTTCTTACTCAATTTGAATTATCATGAGGAAGTTAATAATACCACTCATGTACAAGCTATGACAATTTCTTACTCAATTTGAATTATCATGAAGAAGTTAAGAATACCACTCATATGTAAGCTTGAGCCATTATTTACACAATTCTAGGGGCCGTCGTGGCCGTGATCCGTATGGTAGTAAGATTTACAACTATTTATGCAATCAGTGCCGATCACAACTGATGTTGTGAGTTCGAATCTCGATCAGGGCGAGGTGCACAACATTATGTGATAAAGTTTGTCAGGGACTTGCGACAGGTCGGTGGTTTTCTCTGGGTCCTCCGGTTTCCTCCACCAATAAAACTGAAATATTGTTTAAAGTGGCGTTAAGACACCATCAAACAAACAAACAAACAATGCACAATTCGAGGTATATAGTATAGTCATCATTGAAGGATACCGGTGACTGTGAGATGAGGAACAGAATTCCCCACATATTTTATTTTATTACACTTGAATGACTAATTCATTTCACTAAGGAGTGAGGTTTGGTTCCATAAAACTAGTTTAACCCCGTCACTTTTTATTGAAGTGTTTGTACCCAGCCAGGAAGGTAAAATTTCTTGCAAAATTAAAACTAACAACTGATCAGCTGGACTTGAAATAGTACATAACTATAACACCTACCACAATTGTTTGATGGGAAACAAATCAGATGCCAAAATTTCAAATTTGTACTTTTTCTTTTAGCCATTGTGTTGTCTGGTCTTTTTCGATTTACGGATTCTTATTACACCTTTGGTATATAAACTCTTCTTGATAATTAAAGCAATTCTCAACAGTTGCTTTCATAATTTCAATATCACTGTTAATAAGAATATTTTGATTAGATAATTATTATACTTGTGTAATACAACAACGATCTGTGGATTACAAGGTTTGACGGACATTGCATTTTCATTTTATGTATATTTTCAGACTGTATTACCCAATAAATACGATGCTTTATCTTCTCTACATCACCTTAATACAGCTTCTGGTGCCCATGGAGGTCCAAATTTTCTAGGATGGCATAGGGTTTATCTTGTATTGTAAGTATAATATTATCTTTACCCTATTAATGGTTAATATTCTTGTAATCGACCGACCGTCTGTGTTATCTTATGAGAACAACACCGAAACTGAAAATAAGACATATAGATTATTCTCTACTACCAGTGGATAATTAAGAAATAATTCATGGGGGCTTGAATATATATTGATTTTACCACGGGTTGTCCCTTTATGCCGTAGAGGGGTAAAATATCGGCATAAAGGGCCAACCTGTGGTAAAATCAATATATAATCAAGCCCCCATGAATTATTTCTATTTCTAATAGGACAAATACGGTATTTGAACAGCCAAAGCAAATTATGACGTTGCCGATCAGCTGATATACCAATATACGCATATTTTACCACAGGTTTAGACCCAAAGCGTTTGAAGGACGTCATATTAGAATGATATTTCACCACTCGATATAGTTAAATTTTCAATATATAAAGCTCGAGCATTGCAATGTTTAAAATATTGCAATCAACTATTAGCAGAAGGAGAGTATGTTTCTCCTAAAAAAAAACGTCAAAAATAGTTTTGTTAATCAACGTCGTTAATGACCGTCAATAGGAAATTGGCGGGAATTCTCATGCAGAAATCTACTAGTACGTGGTGATAAAAAAAATATTATGAAAATTTAACGAACTGGTTAAGCACACTATAAATAGGAGAAAAGAATGCTTCACATATACATCACCACCCAACTTGGTGTTAGCCTCGTACAATAGATACACGTGTTTAACACGTGCGACATTAATTATGACAAGGTGTAGTTGATAGCCAGACATAGTGTCATATGCTTGATAATATTGAGACACTTTAATTGATGTGTCTGATCCCATTGATACCTTTGCCAATGAGTTTAAACATATGTCTCTTGTAATCACAAACTACATGTATATAACCATGAAAGAAGAATTAACACTGTATTACATGGAAACGACAAAGGTGTCCAGATGTAACGTTAATGACAGAAGTAAATAGTGCTCAACTACACGCTAGGTACCGTTTTACACTAATTAATCGACAGAAGTAAATAGTGCTCAACTACAGGCTAGGTACCGTTTTACACTAGTTAATCGACAGAAGTAAATAGTGCTCAACTACACGCTAGGTACCGTTTTACACTAGTTAATCGACAGAAGTAAATAGTGCTCAACTACAGGCTAGGTACCGTTTTACACTAAATTTGATAGCTACGTATTTATTTTACTAGCACTGGGTTCACACCTCTGCTGGTGGACTATTAGTCCCCGAGGGTATCATCCGCCCAGTAGTCAGTGTTTCTATCACTAAGTTGACACCTCTGCTGGTGGACTATTAGTCCCCGAGGGTATCATCCGCCCAGTAGTCAGTGTTTCTTTCACTAAGTTGATATCTCTGCTGGTGGACTATTAGTCCTCGAGGGTATCATCCGCCCAGTAGTCAGTGTTTCACCACTGACATGGTTTATTAGATATATTTATTACTGAAATTTACGATTCCTAAATAATGTAATTATTAATAAAAATAAGACTCTCCTCTCTCAGGAATATGTGACCTTAGCCTATTTTGGCTATCATGTTTAGACCCTTTGGTTTTATTGCTCCTAAAACTTTAAATCAATTGGCTTTCCAGTCTTTTGCTTTGAGCCTACCTGATGTTTTTAGGTTATGCATTATGCTAATCATTGAAGACCCAAGACCTTATTGTAGCTGAGGGGTCCGGGTGGCTCAATGAGTTAGATCGCTGGATCTAACAACTCATACAAGCCTATCACCAATACGGCGTGGGTTCGCGCCCGGCTTTGTAAATGATAAAAAGGGTGCACTCAACTCGCAGTCGCAAGTGATAAAGTTTACCAGTTGCTTGCCCATGGTCGGTGGTTCTCTCCGGGTACTCTGGCTTCCTCCACCACTAAACCTAGTCGCCATGATATAACTGAAATATTGTTGAAAGTGGTGTTAAAACACAAAAAATCAAAATCAACCTATTGTAGCTGAAATTAGAACAGCAATAAAAGCGTTGTGTCTTTACTTTAATTTGTATCCGAGTGTAAAATTGAATAGTCTCTCGTGTTTCTTTACATCCATATCCTTTCTAACTATTTAAGATTAAAACGTAATCTGATAGTTGTACATCACACTACCTCTGTTAATAAACTATGTGTTCTTCTAGGATAATTTTCTGGAACGATTTTTTTTTAAATTATAAACTGACAGTGTTTAGTCATTGGCAAGGAAAGAAGTAATTTTCTCACCCAATTCTCGAGTTTTGTTAGAAAATTATTGTTTATGATAAGTCAGATGTATTTTCATGTAGACTACATGTATATATGTCCCTCGCCGAGGTTAGTAGACAGCCAGGCGTAATACTTCTGTGGTCATTAATACATTCCATACCATAGTAGGATATTCAAATATTTCAGTTATTTCCCACGGGCGGATCCAGGGGGCGCACCCGGCGCTCCCCCTCCCCCTAAAATTGGAAAAAATATGATTTTTTTTGCGTAAAATCGTGATTTTTCACACGAAATACCCAAAAAAAAATTCGCGCCTCGCTCCGCTCAGCAACATTATTTTAAGTGTGCCCCCTAACTTGAAATCCTGGATCCGCCCCTGTTTCCATATGATCAAAACAAAAGTTATTTCTGCATGAAGGTATATTACGTCTGTCATTTTAGACTAAGCAAAAGGTTATATTATATTTGTATTTAAAGAGTACAAGGGACATCTTCTGTCAGTGATAATGCTGCGGAAGTGTATCGTAGTTAAATATTTTTTTTGTAGGAATGATTGACATAACAATTCATCTAATGAATATATAAAACATAAATTATAAATAAATAAATAAATAAATAAATAAATAATGATGTTTTCGTTTTGTGGTACTTGGCTATATTGTCGGCCATTACAATTTTAGCTACTATTTTCAATTTAATGACATATCCTGTTAATCACATATTTACTTCTCATTATTAGATTTGAAAATGCACTTCGAGAAATGGTACCAAATGTCACCATACCTTACTGGGATAATACACTAGATGCCAATCTACCAGACCCCCGACTCAGTATCATGTGGTCTCCTTTATTCATGGGAAGTCCTATAGGAGTTGTTAGGACTGGACCTTTCGCTGGATGGAATACACCTTATGGAGCTTTAAGAAGAAACGTTGGATCAGACAGAAGACTTATGACATCCACTGACGTTGGTCTCTTGCTGTCACGTCGTTGGCTGTGGGAGATTAGTAATCCTAGTGCGTCCGATCAATACAATGTGGAATTACTACACAATCATGTACATGTGTTTGTGGGAGAACAAATGAGCAGAATTGAGTCTGCGTCATATGATCCGACATTTTACACACATCATACATATATAGATTGCCTATGGGAGGAATTCAGGGAACGACAACGACAGAGAGGAATTAATCCAGGTAGAGATTACCCGCGTATCGTAGGCGACAACCAACATCAACCACTTGTACCAATGGGAATGGGAAGACTGCTAGTAATTGACGGAATCAACGATATATTTACACGTAGAATTTACAGATGTGAAAGGAGACCAACATGTGTACAAGGGACCAATCATTGCGGTTCTCAATATCTCAGATGTAACTGGAACACACAACAATGCTTACCCCTGATTATGGGAAGCAGAAGGACTGCAACACCACCACTTAGTATTGCACCTTGGTGGCAACGGGTACAACCGGGGATGGCGAATCAAATTTTTGGTAAATAAAGAAAGTTATCTTCAAAGAAGAATATTGGTGCCATTTTTAATTCATTTTGGGAATAACAGAATTGCAGAATTTGCGTTTTAAAACATTTGGAATATATTTTGAAGGCGCAAAACGTTTTAAACGTAAATCTATGGAAACGATGGCGGTAAAAAAAGAACAACTTCCGTTATTATAGAGGAAATATTTTGACAGTAAAAATCAATATGAACAACGGGTGTTGCATAATAATGGGAATATGTATTGCTAAGATCTAAAAATACCGAGTGCTATCTAATTTAAAATGTAAACATAACAAATAGATTTTCTGTTCACATTTTTAATTGTACGCTTTAAGAAAGGAACTTTCATCGCATATATACTAATCATTAAATATGTCATTAAGATTTTTACATTGAACGTTACTATTTAAATAAAACCTGTAAATTTAAGGTTGATTTTATTGAAAATGTTTCTTTTGCGATTTTTATTATCAAAAATGTCGCCATTAAAGAAGTGAAATATCTAATATTGTAAAATAATAATAATGAGTAGAGTTACAGATGAACCAAGAAAGATTGTATTTTACATTTTTGTCTGTTTGTATAATTCCAGTGTGTAATTTTAATACAGATATATTTTTTCTAATCTTATTGACATGGAGATCACCACAAGTCTAAGTCGAATAACTGAATGATGGCTTTGTCTATACATTTTCTCTCTTTATTTTATTCATTTATATCAATCCAAGAAGGAAGTCCCACATTTTGAAAACCTTTTGGATCTTAATAGTGTCTTGTTTCAAGTGATAATAAGAATCATACTGTACCGTTTGCTCAAAGGGAGGCTAAATTGCTGATAATGAATAGAATGTTAAATTTAAACTGAAAAACATTTTACAGTCTCGCCAATTTTAGTTCAGTTTAGCAGTTTGATTCATTTTCAGTGGTATCATTAATTTAAAGAAAATATTAATATAAAAAGTATGATACCCATCCATGTCAGTTATTGTATAATCTACACATGTTGTTGATTTAAAAAAAATGAGTGAAAAATATTATTGTGTTGTTTTTTTTAACAAAATAATCATGAATGTGGGATAAGTCATGCTAAAAAGGCCGTCTGAATTTTTAGAACGATCTTTTAACACGACAGGTGCCACTAGTGGAGTAGTAACTGCTTACCCTTCCGGAACACATGAGTTCACCCTCGATTCTTATTGGGGTTCGTGTTACTCGATCTTTAGTTTTATGTGTATGTCTTGTAGATTGTTGTTTGTCTTTTTGTACTTTTTCTTGTTGGCCATTGTGTTGTCTGTTCTTCTTCAATATACGGGTTCTGTTTACCCCTTTGGTATCTTTTGGTCATTGTGTTGTCTGTTCTTCTTCGATATACGGGTTCTGTTTACCCCTTTGGTATCTTTTGGTCATTGTGTTGTCTGTTCTTCTTCGATATACGGGTTCTGTTTACCCCTTTGGTACCTTCACACTGTTCTTACACGATTCTTTAATCTTACATTCATGTATTTTGATGCTGTTCTGTCAAATAATAATCCAAGAAAAGATACAAAAGGAGTAAACAGAGTCTTAAATCGAAGAACAGACAATACAATTCCCAAAAGACAAAAAGAACAAAAAGACAAACAACGATCTACAAAACACTACTCAAATAACTAAAGATCGAGCCCACTAAAAACCAGGAGTGAACTCCGGAAGGATAAGCTCCACATGAAGCACCTACAATTAAAACCGGAAGTGAACTCCGGAAGGGTAAGCTCCACATGAAGCACCTAC
>MJUT01001372.1:0-14141 GCA_002080005.1 Gigantidas platifrons | reverse complement strand
ATAGTCAAGATGTTATCAGATTGTAGCTTTGGGTACTACCACTCCGATAGTCAAGATGTTATCAGATTGTAGCTTTGGGTACTACCACTCCGGTAGTCAAGATGTTATCAGATTGCAGCTTTGGGTACTACCACTCCGGTAGTCAAGATGTTATTAGATTGTAGCTTTGGGTACTACCACTCCGATAGTCAAGATGTTATCAGATTGTAGCTTTGGGTACTACCACTCCAACAGTCAAGATGTTATCAGATTGTAGCTTTGGGTACTACCACTCCGATAGTCAAGATGTTATCAGATTGTAGCTCTGGGTACTACCACTCCGACAGTCAAGATGTTATCAGATTGTAGCTTTGGGTACTACCACTCCGATAGTAAAGATGTTATCAGATTGCATCTTTGGGTACTACCACTCCGATAGTCAAGATGTTATCAGATTGTAATAGAGGAATCAAATACATAACTCGAAAATGAGTCACATGTTTTTTTTTGTTAAATAAAAACGTAGATATCAAATTTAGTGCGCACGACGCGTTTCTGGAATAACCTTCATCAGGTTCACTCAAAATCGAAAGCCATATAATTTTAAGTTTTGGGAGCAATAAAAACCAAAGGTCACCTATGCCTGAGGGAGGAGAACCTTAGTTTTATTAATAACCACGTTCGCTTCATGCACATGAAAACCTGGTTCTAATTAGCAACAGATTGTTTCGAAGTTGTAGTTGGTGGCCCATTGAAAAGAAACATTTTCTGAGGGTATCTATCCATTATCTCCCTTTTTACTTGTGGCAATTAACACATCCATCCGCATGTTCCTCCCATTGTCACCTTTTAACCTGATCGCCCATCACTAATGAGTTTACATTGTAAAGTACATACAGTAGTACGTACATCACTGGTACTGCTACAAATCATTTGGACCTGTGGAGAACCTCACGTACATCATTTGAACCATGTCAAACATCGCTTGGAATTGTAGTTTCTGAGAAGATTTTTTTTTAATTTCATTCAATCAGAAACAAGAACTGCCAATGGTGGCCATGCTTTTTTCGGGTCATGAATAAAGAAAAACTCTGTAGAGGACCTAAAAATATCATTTAAACATTTATACCAAGTTACAAATGTTTTTGTTTTTTTCATTTTAGCAAAAATCAGAAGGCAGTAATGTTCTTGACGGATCAAAGCAAAATGAGAAATTTCGACAGAAGGCCTCACAAATTTCATTTGTACTAGGTTTCAGAGAAGAATGTTTTTGTAATTGACCAATTAGAAACTCTTACTGCCTCTGGTGGTCATGTTTATGACCGATCGGAAAATGGGTTAGCTTTGTAAAGAACCTGTCATACACCATTCCTGCAAAGTTTGATTACAATAGGCCGGGTAGGTTCAGAAGAGAAGATGAAAATGTGAAATGTTAAGAAGGGGCGACGATTGATGCCAGTAACCTTTGGGTTGGGTGAGGTAAAGAGGAAAAAACATACTATTCGGGGGAGGGGGAAAGCTAGTCTGGTTATAACCAGTAGTCACATGACTCAAGTGCCAGATGTGGCCTTTTGCGACGTAAACCGACAAAAACAACGAAATTCTTTGCCCATCGAACACCTGGCATAAAATTAGATTGCATGTCCAATTCTGAGTTCATGTGATGCTAGTTGTATGATATGTCAAACATTATGTACTTACCACAAGCGCAGATCCTTCCGTTGAGTTGTACAGTACTGGTCTGGGACTTTCGACAGCAATAAATATAATGTATCCTGCTATACCACTACCAACCAAAGTCAGCATTGAGATCAAAATGCTAGATTTTACCGTTACAAAAAACGCTACAAAACAGGCAAGTGGGTTGGCAATGTTTGCTAATGTAGCAGATAAATGGTAAGCATCATTTCCATAGGGTAAACATGAGTAACTTTGGAGTGATGGAAGGGCTCCATTTGACAGGCAGTTAACCCAGGCAGTTATAACTAGAAAATAAATAAATTTTCCTGTTGGCAGTATCTCCTCGAACTGAATGTGTGATATTTCTATTGTATATGTATTGATTGCAAGTTTTTTGTTCTTTACAAGTTCATCCCTAGAATTTAAAGCGGACGGATTGTTAAACATATCTTGATTACTGTCAGAGTTCAATTCATAAGTCGCCGTCATCTTATTTTCAGAACTCGACTCTACGATTTCGTAGTCCTCTTGATGTTTGACTTTTTCCTTCTTACAATACGGTAAATAATTCAAAGCTGTGAAAGATATGATAGAAATCACCAACATTGCACATAAAAAATAAAAGAATTCCTCCACAGGAAATCGTATACTGTGATAAATTGGTTGTATACTGTAACTAGTCTCATTTGAAGTGGCATTGAGAGTAGAAACATTACTACACGTCAGTTGACCAACTCCTTGACCTAGAGCAACAACACTTGGTACCAATCCACTAAGTCCTTCTCCAATAAAATAACCAGTCATATATTCTGGTTTGAACGATGCCATGAAGGGAAGAAATAGTACAGATGTTGTGCAATCTGTCAAAGCTAGGAAAAATTGTAGAACCAATAAAGCTGTACTATGGACGTCTCCAGCGACATATGATGTCGTCTTCCAGAAAAATGACAAAAGTAAACATGATGTCGCTCCTATGCCCAAAACTGAATAGATGGCAACACGTTCCTTCATATATTTTTTAAAGCAGACATAAACTATAGTAACTAAAATAGGTCCTATATTTGCCATCTGTATTATCACAGATAGATATGACGGAAGCTTCCATCCTTCCGGTAAGTGTGGCACCATAACCGGAAGTTCTACCCATAATCCATTTATGTCTACCCATGATCCAATGCCGAACAAAGCCACCAGAATATACACAAGAATGTTTATGCTCTTGCATTGAAAGATATCCACAGCCATTACAAATCCGCTACAAATCTGTAAGAAACACAAATGCAGTATATTCAATGCTAATGTTAAATATTCACAAAATTACACAAAATCAAATACATTACATTTACACATGCATGACATTTTGAAGTTTTATACTTTGAGTTACCTAACTTTATATGTTTTATGAGAATATTAACCGCTGAAACGTGTAGTTAAATATATATATATCTAATCTAACCTACATGTAGTGTGAGGTAACCTTGGTTAATATTGAATATCCTGTATATGCCCTTTGGGTTTACTGCTCTTTTAAGTTATTTTCCAATATCTAACTTTGAGCATAAACTAAATCTAAATATCTTCAGAACCTTTGAATATAAACTAAATCTAAATATCTTCAGAACATTTGGCTTTGAATATAAACTCAATCTAAATATCTTCAGAACCTTTGAGTATAAACTAAATCTAAATATCTTCAGAAACTTTGAGTATAAACTAAATCTAAATATCTTCAGAACCTTTGGGTATAAACTAAATCTAAATATCTTCAGAACCTTTGAATATAATCTAAATCTAAATATCTTCAGAACCTTTGAGTATAAACTAAATCTAAATATCTTCAGAAACTTTGAATATAAACTAAATCGAAATATCTTCAGAACCTTTGAGTATAAACTAAATCTAAATATCTTCAGAAACTTTGAGTATAAACTAAATCTAAATATCTTCAGAACCTTTGAGTATAAACTAAATCTAAATATTTTCAGAAACTTTGAGTATAAACTAAATCTAAATATCTTCAGAACCTTTGAGTATAAACTCAATCTAAATATCTTCAGAACCTTTGAGTATAAACTAAATCTAAATATTTTCAGAACCTTTGAGTATAAACTCAATCTAAATATCTTCAGAATCTTTGATTGATTTGATTGGTTGGTGTTTAACGTCCAGCGAGCAATTTTTTAGCTATTCAGGACGATCAGAATCTTTGATTGATTGATTGATTGATTGATTGATTGATGTTTAACGTCCAGCGAGCAATTTTTTTTATCTATATTCAGGACAAGAATAATTTAAACGCCACGAGACTCGAAACAAGGAAATGTGATGGGTAGGGGCGGATAATTTTGCCAGTGCAACAGGTCTCTTATGGACCACTCATCATGAGCATAATGCTCATAATGAGCTGTTACACTGGGTTCTTTAACGTGCGAAGAGGGTGGCAATCTCTTAACACGGGACGTCGGTTTTATTTACGTCTCATCCGAAGGACGGGTTGGTTGTCAATTTATACATCCCGCACAACCGACGGACGCCCCTTCAAGCCGAAGAAGCTCTCGGTCCATTTCAATACCCCGGGGTTCCCGCGGGGTTGACTCCTTTTAGAGGACTAGTGCCTCTAGGACGGAGAAACCTGGTGCCTATTCTACCCCCGGCACATCCTCTGAGAGGGGGTTGTATCAGAATCTTTGAGTATAAACTCAATCTAAATATCTTCAGAACCTTTGAGTATAAACTAAATCTAAATATCTTCAGAAACCTTGAGTATAAACTAGTCTAAATATCTTCAGAAACTTTGAGTATAAACTAAATATAAATATCTTCAGAAACTTTGAGTATAAACTAAATCTAAATATCTTCAGAACCTTTGAGTATAAACTCAATCTAAATATCTTCAGAACCTTTGAGTATAAACTAAATCTAAATATCTTCAGAAACTGTGAGCATAAACTAAATCTAAATATCTTCAGAACCTTTGAGTATAAACTAAATCTAAATATCGTCAGAAACTTTGAGTATAAACTAAATCTAAATATCTTCAGAACCTTTGAGTATAAACTCAATCTAAATATCTTCAGAATCTTTGAGTATAAACTCAATCTCAATATCTTCAGAACCTTTGAGTATAAACTCAATCTAAATATCTTCAGAAACTTTGACTATAAACTTAATCTAAATATCTTCAGAATCTTACAGCCACAGAATTTTTATGAATCCATTACTTAATTCAATTCGTCTATCGGGTTCTGGGAAATCATGATTATCCGAATATGATTCGATCAACTAGAGGCTCTGGAGAGCCTGTCATCGCTCACCTGGTAATAATTGGCAGGGTAAATCCTTAGGAACGTGAAGTCTAACAAAGATTCATATTTTCTTGCGACTTACGATACAATTTACTTACTATTGAATGTGTGCTCCATAAATTCTGAAACCTAAAGTCAAAATTAAAATCTCCCATGGTGTAGACTGCTTAAGTTTTAATTCTGGAAGAAGGTTATCAACCAGCATATTTTTCAAGTCTTTCTGTTTGCAGATAGGAGCAATATAGAACAAATCAAGTCAACTGGCTTGGTACTTTCTGAGAAGAACAACTCAGTACAAATTCCCATTGGGTCTTGTAGGCTTCTATGTTAAACTTTGTTCGTCTATGGTGGCCATCTTGAATTTCCAATCGGAACCAAATTTACAATTTAGGTAGAGAACCATCCATAGATCATTCACACCAGAAAATAAATTCAATTGAATCAGTAGTTTCTGACCAGAAGATTTTTAAAGATTGACGAATCAGAAAACATTATCTACCCCTGGCATCCATGTTTAATTACCGATCAGCACCAAAATTACAATTCTGGTAAAGGACCTACCGGTATGTAAAGCTGCATCCGTCAATGGAGGTGACCTTGAATTTCCAATCGGCAACTGAAAAAAAAGAAACTTGGTAGACGACCACCAAGTCATCATTCCTACAATGTTACAATTCCTTTCTGACAAGAAGTCTCAGCCAAACAGAACAACATTTTTGGCCCTGGCAGCCATATTCAGGGTACACGACAATATAAGGAACATTTATATAATGGGAAACATTCAATCTGTCGAGTAGTATCTCACAAGGTCTTTGATTGAAATTCCCATAGGGCACAATAAGTCGCCCGTTGGCTGCCATCTTGCATTTCCAATTGACACAAAAATAACAAACTTGGTAGAGGACTACCCAGTCATCATTTCTATGATGTTACAATTCCATCGGCTGAGTTTCTGACAAGAAGATCTTCAAAGTTTCAACTAATCAGAACACATTATTGACCCTGGCCTGGCAGCCATGTTGGATTTCCGATCCGCACCAAAATAATAGATCAGGTGTAGAACCATCCAAGTAACATTCATATAATGCAAAATATTCAATTTGTTGAGTAGTTTCTCACAAAAAGGTTTTTCAATGAAATTCCCATACGGTCCAATGCTCCGTTGATGGCGGTCATCTTGGATGGAGGTCTGGGTCACTGGATATGATTTTGACAGTTGACCATTTAAGTACCATTCATGCCATCTTTGCTTTAAATTGGCTAACTGGTTTTAGAGGAAAAGAATTTAAACATTTTTCCCACGGGTCCTAAGTTAAAACTATGTTCGCTGACGGCGGCCATCTTGGATGGAGGTCGGGGTCACAGGACATAATTTTAAAAGTTTACCATCTAAGGACCATTCATGCCATGTTTGTTTTAAATTGACTTACTGCTTTCAGAGGAAAAGAAATTTAAACATTTTTCCCATAACCGAGGTTCTATGTTAAAATTAAGTCGAGTCATGGCGGCCATCTTGGATATGCGATCGGCACATAACAAATTTAGTAGAGGACCATCCAGTCATCATTTCTATAATGTTACAATTCCATCGGCCTAGTAGTTTCTGACAATAAGATTTTCAAAGTTTCAACCAATCAGAACACATTATTGGCCCTGGCGGCCATGTTGGATTTCCCATCTGCACCACAATAACAAATTTAGTAGAGGACCTCCCAATGAACATTTCTGCCAAATTTGGTCCAAATCAGTTCAGTGGTTTCAAAGAAGAAGAAAATATGAAAAGTTTACAGACGCAGACGACGACGACGACGACGGACGCAAAGTGATGACAAAAGCTCACCTGACCCAAAGGATCATTGCACTAGTCTGTCCATATGCATATACACAAAAGAAAAAAATATCACTATTATATAAACTAGGGTCTCACATGGACTTGTATTGCTCGCCCGGTACACTATGTTATAGTTAATACTTATGAACCAGGACTTGAATCAAATACACGCTGTAACATTCATAGCCTTTTACACCGGTGGGTTGCTACGTCACACGGGTGGGTTGCTACGTCACACGCACGGATACTTGAACATAGCCTCGAGGTAGGTTTATGCAGTTGTCCAATTTAAAAAAAGGAAAACTAACAAAACCAAGTAGTTCACCGAAGGGCCCACATATCAGACTTCATTGTTAGCATACATTCATTGCGTGGAAACCCGTCAGTTTTGCAAACACTTCTGTACAGTTAAATGACTTTTGTGGGAACGGTATCCTTGCCCGGAATTTTAACTGTACAGAAGTGTTTGCAAAACTGACAGGTTTCCACGCAATGAATGTATGCTAACAATGAAGTCTGATATGTGGGCCCTTCGGGGAACTACTTGGTTTTGTTAGTTTTCCTTTTTTTAAATTGTACAACTGCATAAACCTACCTCGAGGCGACGTTCGCGATGTTCAAGTATCCGTGCGTGTGACGTAGCAAACCATCCGTGTTTTAGGTACAAAATAACGAATATTCATATCACAATGCGTGACTGATTGTTGTTTAACGCCAAATTAACATTTTTTAGTTATATCATGGCGTGAATTAAGTTAAATTCAATGAAATGATGATGATGTCCACTTTGTACTAGACCAACACGCTTAATATTGGATCTTTTTGTTATTTTCATTACTAATAAAGGGGATCATATAAACTTCAGTGTTATTTAGTCATGGACCTAATAAAGCATTTCTGGTATCTGATTCATGTATTTAAGCGACAAAAAGAAACGGTAAGAGTATAAGTGCTAACGTCAAAGACGCCGCCATTGAAAACGATTAGCACGATGCTTTTTTTCAGATAATTTGGCAGTTGTTTTGGATTTTTTGATATTGCAGGATAAACACAATATACGTACATTGTCGTTACATGTCAAATTACTTGGCACTCGCTGCGAAACCGACTAGAAAAGCTCGCCCGATACTCGCTTTTCTACCAGTTTCTAAAGCTCGTACAAATAAAGTTTATATTTTCTAACAATGTACGTATATTTATTGTGCTAGCTTGAATCCACAATATATCGTACTCTAGGAGAACATGCTAATCACATCACCGATGCAGTGCATATCATAATGATGTTTCATGCCAAATACACAATTGTTTCTATTCCTGGCTCTTGCGATCTATTGTAATTCCCCCTTAGTAGCCTTCGGATCCCACATGTCCTGGCATTTCATCTGTGCAAATTTAAATCTCCATAGCACCATGATGTTCATTTCTCATAAATTTTGTTCAGGTGGGATAAAATGACAAAGTGGTTTCGCTGTATACAAATGTATATGCACAACATGAAAGTCGGTTTTTATTTGAAGTGTATTGTCCAAATAATAAATCCAAGGTTTTCACATAACTATACAAAATGAAAGTACTGTCAGACCGTGCTTACATTAAACCAATCGGATCGATCTTTTTAAATATATTGCCTTCAGATTGCACATCTTAAAATAAATTGCGGTCTAATTTTATTATTCCCCATGTTTATTTAAGAAATAATTCATGGAAGCCATATGTATATATTGTTTTTACCACGGGTAGGCCCTTTATGTCACGAAGTTTTACCCCGAGCGTTAGCGAGGAGTAAAAAGCTGACATAAATGGCCTACCCGTGGTAAAAACAATATATAAAGCCATATGTATATATTGTTTTTACCACGGGTAGGCCCTTTATGTCACGAAGTTTTACACCGAGCGTTAGCGAGGGGTAAAAAGCTGACATAAAGGGCCTACCCGTGGTAAAAACAATATATACATATGGCTTCTATGAATTATTTCGATTCTAATATGTAAAAAATGGTAAAATATCGTTATAAATTGTCGATGACGTCATAAATTACAATGGGTGTAGGTATATATATATATTAATTTTACCACGGGTTTGGACTCAAAGCGTTTGAAGGACGTCATATTAGAAACTAGAACCAGTCATAGGTGCAAGGCGATTTGCATATAACGAAAGTGTATTTATTAGTATTGACAGTCCCGATGATGTAATGATTAACCAATCTTCACACAGAGTTCAATGTCATTACACTCCTATATATAATGATGGAGTACAAGGACAGATAACACTGTGTAAGACATTGACCTCCATTGCGGGTTCGATACCCGGTCGGGTCGGCCCAAAACAATAAAATTAGTGTTTGCTAATTCTTCGTTAAGTACGCAACATTAAGGAGTATGAGCAAAGACTGGTTGGGCCTGAATCAGGAAAATATGTCCTACTGGGGCCACATGTTTGCCTGTGAACTACTGTTTCAAATGATAATTTGCTCAATTAGCGTTCATGAACCTATAATCATTCGCTCACAATCATAGCATTGTCAGTTTTCCCTCTCAAAAATCAAAACATACGATACGGAATATTGGAAATATTCGAACTGAAATTTGGAGGGAAACGTACGCATGTTGCAGATTCAAGTGCTCGTCCCCCTAAATTTAGTCCGAGATTCCTCTGCCGTCCGACGGATTTTTGTTTGACTTGCTGGAGCCGTGGGACGTCAGAGCGCCCTCCATAAGGAAAACAGCGGATTTGCCGCTCCAACTCTGGATCGGCACATTTCCACGTTTCGTGGATATCGGATTTTATTTTCTATCCGAAAACCTTATATAAATCGCTTCACCAATCATTTTTTATTATTCATTCATAACCATCTTACTCTCAAGAAAGTGGTGTTACACTCCAGTACAGCACGATTATCACATAGAACCTTCATGTATCATTTCGCCATGTTTCAGTTTTTTTTTTCAACCATTAAACTTGATCTCGCGATACTAACTGAATGATGACAGCAACGCATTGCATGATGGGAGCTACTTAATGCAGCGCGCCAAATTATTTGCATACGTAAACAACATACAAATCTCTCATTTTGGACAAGGTAAGATCATTTATAATTAATTTACTATTGCTGTTAAAATCATTACCAATCAATGTAATCGATTGTATGAAATTTATGTTAATTGTTCAGCCGTAAAAGGCGCTTATGATTGGCAATAAAATATTTGTTTGTTGTTTTGTTTGTTTGTTATATGCAAATCATCTCCCATGACACATTGCGGTAATCGTAGTTTTCTCGAAGTCACGTGACAAATGGTTAAAAATAAAACTGAAACAATGCGAAATGATAGGATCTATGTGAAAATCGTGCTGTACTGGAGTGTAACACCACTTTCTGAGAGAAGATGTTATGTATGAATAGAAAAATGACTGGTGAAGCGATTTATATAAGGGTTTCGGATAGAAAATAAAATCCGATATTCATGAAACGTGGAAATGTGCCGACCCAGAGTTGGAGTGGCAAATCCGCTGTTTTCCTTATGGGGAGCGCCCTGACGTCCCACGGCTCCAGCAAGTCGAACAAAAAGCCGGCAGAGGAATCTCGGACTACCTAAATTGAGTAAATTCGATAAACAGGCCAGTCGCCTGTGTCAAGTATTCCCTTCTTCCTCTCGTCTCTTCATTATTTTACACATTAAAATACGTGTTAGACACAAGGAAACATATTTTTATTTCCAAAATTGATTCGACCTAGAACGATCTGTATCGTTCACACTATAGTAATGGTATGTTCGATTTAGATCGAACTTAAAAAGACTACATCGAAAGACAGCTTTAAGAACGATACAAATCATAAAAAGAATGTCAGATCGATCTAAATGTCGGTTCAAATTTTCTAATTAGGGGCACAATCATAAATATTTGGTTACACTTTCGAATTTTTGTCTTTTACAGAGAAAAAACAAATAAATAAATGACAATTGAACTTCTCAATTAATTCCATTCAGGACACCATTTGAAACTTCTTGTTATTTCACCCACGTGGATGTTTGTTTTGGTTTGCTAATCACGGCTTTGTTATGGAAATTTCGTATCGATATCAATCAACTGATTTAGAAATGGATGACTGGCGCATGTGACGTCACGAGTGGTTCAACCTCGTTATCGCACTCAAAATATGCATAATTTCTAGGTCAGCAGAAAGGGCGATGAAAGGGGTGTTTGTCCCTTAGTACGTATCGTTAATCACATGAAAGTGAAAACGAAATTATTTTTACAGCATTTTGGAAGTATTTCACTAAGTTTTGTGAAAAATTTAAAAATCGTGTCATTTGTCCTTTAAGAGCTTATCAACTTGCCGACTTAAAATAAAACTGATTTGATTTGATTTGATTGATCTAAAGCGTTTACGAAAGGGTCGATATTTAAAGGATTGGATTTAATGCACTATTCTCTCTGTCATCCTTTCAAACGTCAGCTAAAACATGTTTATACCATCTTTAATAGTTAAAGTTTGACTAGATATTTTGCAGTGATGAATTTGTGATTACTTCGACTTCTACCAATTATTGACCTCCTTCAACACCGACAGTTTGAAGATTATGTCAAGGGAATTGCGTTGCGAAAAAGAAAAGGAAAAAAAGTAACAATAGGAAAATAAGTTTAAAAATATGTACAAAACAGAGAGTGAATTTAAAGATCAGACAAGATGAGGTAATGGCAGCCATGAAGGACTCGATTGAGTCACTCAGCACTGCAGTCTGAGGTAGGCGGTTTACCTTTACGATTATGTAATATATGGTTAATAGATTTTTCTCGGGGCTGTATCCGATGATTCCATCAATGACAACTGTCCGGGTCTAGTGAAAAAGACAGATACCCATTTCACTGTTTAATTTTTTTATAACATAATACATACATTGTAGCTTATATTGTAGTTTGGGATGTGGGACTTTGTCAAAGGCTTCAGTAAATTCTACTGAGATCGGATTGTGTGTAGCTGTTGTTGGTTGGTGCCAGTTCTTGATTAAAAGATGTAAATTATATTTCACAAGATCTAGAGCTTCTAAAGCCATGAAATAGGTCATAGATTCTGTTATTATTTCACAATTCTAGAATGTTTAAAGTCATGCTATAGGTCATAAAGGTTTTTCTTTCTAGATGTTTAAGTATGTGTTTGGTAATGTGTTCCATGAGTTTAAAATAAATACAGGGTAGTGAGATTGGACTGTAGTTGAATCAGGTTTGTATTTCTCTCCTCTTTTTTTACATTGACAGGAGTTACATTTGTGTGCTTCCAATTAGATGGTATCATATACAGCCTGTTTCTATTGATTAAACAAATAAGTACAGTCAAACCTGCTTATGTTGTCACCTCTATTAAACAGTCACCTGTATTAAAAGGTCACCAATTTTATTGTCCTGTCATAGTAAACTTCATATGAATTTAGCCTCTATTTAGAGGTCACCTGTCTTATAAGACCACATTTTCTTTGTCCCAAATGTGACCTCTTAATACAGGTTTTACTGTATAGTTAGTATTGGAGGAATTTGGAGCTGTCTGATGCTTTAATTCTCAGGTTTTTTTGGACTACTTATTTTATGATGATTTATTATAAGTAGTGGCTTCTCTATACTGGGTGTTGTGGGTATTGTTACTTGGTGTCATGATATTATGGCTATACATGGGTGTGGGCTTGGTCATTTGTCTGGCATGGTAGTCATTTTCCCCATAATAATTCTCATTGGAATTGTGAATTGATGTATCTACTCTTTTCTTGGCGTCAGCTACAGTACAAGTTGACCTTCTTTTACAGAGGTGTTTAAATTATCAGTTCGTATTTAATGAACCAGTTTTTTAATGCCAGCAATGATTGCTTATGATCTGATCTTGATCCTGATGCTGAGGGATATATATGAATGGAGGTGTTTTTTTTAACTCCAATGCCACACTGTACCCAATTTTACCTTAGCTAAGAAATGTGTTCTCTATTGTATGAATATTGCCTTCTGACAGGCTCCCCCATGGCCATCTTGGTGTTCTCAGGCCATGGTTAGTAAATGTCAGTAGAATTTGCTGTGAGTATGAGTAATATATAAGACAGTGTTTCGTATGGTTGTTTCAATTTTAAGAATTGCATGAATTTTATCCTTTTTTTTATATACCTACGTTCCTCCTAGCGCTTGACAACATATGCTACACAATAAGTTGCTTCTCTAAATATCTATTAAATTGGAGTTTTTATCTAATATATACAATGTAGAGTCTAGCATGCCATGCATACTCACTCACCTAATGGTACTTTAACCAAATTTAGAATTGGACATTCCTGCAACAAAACATTCAATTGTGTTCAAGGAAGTTATACATATGTTTAACATTGAAATGAAACTGTCACATGATCATTCAATATTGGTAGAGAGAACATCAAGGAAGTTTTTTCATTCATTCCAATCACCAGGGAAACAAATTAATGTCAGTTTTTTTTAAACTTGTTTTTGAATCCCTTTAATTATATGTACTATATCATGTTGAAATTTATCTTATTGTACAATATTATTTATTAATTAATAAAATATGTTTAAATTTATTTAGTTTAAACATATCTTTATTAATTAATAAATAATATTGTAGTCTAAACAGTCATCAGACATCAAGCATGGGCCATTTATGTTAGGGTGGAATATTGTTTTCGATTTTTAATGCAAAACAAATAAGTTCCATGTTAATTTTGGAAAATTGCTTCAAAGAGAATAGTGTTAACATGGTAGGTAATCTTGTTGGATCTATTTTTTTCTCTTGAAATTCTTAAATACAAAAAATAGCGCAGAGAGCCAAGTTTCGTTTATATGGGACGGTGATGTTTTGTTGTTGTTGTTTGACTAATCGTGCGATAATATCACATTCCAAATATGTTGACTTCCATGTTCATGTTCACACGATGCATAAAATGGCCCTGGATGTCCATAGTTTTTGTTCTAGTCGGTATAAATATTATGTCACATTCACTGTCAATTTATTTAGGCAATATCCTTCAACTAAGCAGTCTAAGGGGTCTAAGTCCAAGAAGGTCATTGACATTGGGTATCGTTTTCCTGAAAGCCTTTTTCATATTAAAAAATATTTACCTTAAGCTGTTAATGTTCAGATTGGCTCAAAATATATCTTTTTTGATGTTTCAAATTGGGATTGGTGACCTGTCGAATGAGTTCTAAACAAATCTTCGTTCGTTGCACATGGGGGGATATACACTGTTAAGGGAGAGAAATGTTTATTTTGTATGCGGAAATATTTAATTTGGAACTCATCTAGTTTTATTATGAGTCTGTCTTAAGGTGTAATACCACTAAACATGGGTACCAG
>MJUT01001371.1:730692-748042 GCA_002080005.1 Gigantidas platifrons | reverse complement strand
AATTTTGAAATTATGAAAAAAAAATTAAATTTTCAAATTTTTGAACAATTTTGAAATTTTATGAAATTTTGGAAAATTTGGACATTTTGAAATTTTTGGGTATATGATATAGGATATGCGATATAGGGTATAAACGATATAGGCTTGGGACAATCATTGATAATGCATATACAAAACACCTGTATTTTAATCTAAATATATGATATATGTAAATTATAAGTACAAACAAAATAATAACATTAAATCTTCAATTGAATTTAGCACTATGTATGATCGCAAGAAAGGTGTTAAAAGTTGACTAACTAATAATTTAATAACAATCTTATATTTTGTTAATTTTATTTCTCTTTGAAAAAACTACAGAAACCTCTTTAAACATTCCAAATTGGGACGAAAACCAATTCTAATATGACGTCCTTCAAACGCTTTGAATTCAAACCCGTGGTAAAAATAATATATACCTACACCAATTGTAATTTGTGACGTCATCGACAATTTATAACGATATTTTACCAATTTTTACATATTAGAATCGAAATGAGTCATGGAATAGTGCCTACCCGTGGTAAAAATGATAGAAATTCGGGCTACCATGAATTATCTCTTAAGTAATTCTTCTACATGCCTCGCAATGTGAACTGTCTATATTAAGTATGTAGTTCCTACTTTAAAGTTTGGCTATCATGAGCCATCAATCTTCAATGCAAATGATGGTAATTTAATAGGAGGCTAATAAATGGAGGCTTCTTTATTTTCCTAAGAAAAAGCTAAGTTTGCTCCGAATTTAAAGTTTGCTTCCATCCATCTCCAATGTGAACAATGTTTTCTGTATGAGATCACCATTGTTTAATGATACATGTATTAATGAATTGCAATATTTTAACAAAAAGTATTGGTTAAATAGAAATAATTTAATTATTTATTTCCAAGCAAACATGTCATCAAAACAATGATTAAACTTTAGACAGGGGTATATCATCGTCAATGAATACAATATATATATAGATTCTCCTTCAGTTGCCCGAGGGTTACGATATTTCTTCACTCAAGAGAGTTAAATTAAAAATTTTAACCACAAGCCGTGAGGCGAGTGGTTAAAATTTTTAATTTAACCCTCGAGATTGGAGAAATATCGTAACCCACATGGGCAACTGAAGGAGAATTTGTTTCTCCCATTATTTAACACGAACATTATTTCAAATTTGAAATTAATGCATTTGAAATTAACGTGGGAAAAGACACGAGACATTTTAATCCTCTAGAGGATTACAGATTTTTCCACCACTGGTTCAGCGGGGTTAAAACGCCGTAATAATGGGAGAAATATCGTAACCCACATGGGAAACTGAAGGTGAATTTATTTCTCCAATTATTTAGCACGAACTTTATTTCAAAATTTGAAATTAATGCGTTTGAAATTAATGCGGGGAAAGGCACGAGGCATTTTAATGCTCTAGAGGATTACAGATTTTTTCACCACTGGTTCAGCGGGGTTAAAACGCTGTAATAATGGGAGAACAAATTATAGCAATGTCATTATAAACTTGCTGCAACGAATGAGGTATATCATGCATACGATTTTGTGTCGTAGTTGATACGACATGCTACAGCTTGGTACGATATGCAAGAACTTGATACTTATGCTATGGCTTGATACGACATGCTATAGCTTGATACGCATGTGAGAGATTGATATGTCATGCTAGGTCTTGATACGGCATGCTAGAGCTTGATACGGAACGCTAGGGTTTGGTACGATATGATAGAGATTGATACTGCAGGCTAGATCTTGATATGGCATTCTAGGGCTTGATACGACATGTTAGAGCCTGATACGGTAGACTAGAGCTTGATACGGCATGCTAGGGATTGATACGACATGCTAGGGCTTGACAAAGCAAGTTAGATATTGATACACCATTCTAGAGCTTGATACAGCATGCTAGATGTTGATACAACTTGCTAGAGGTTGATACGGCATGATATATCTTGATAGGATATGATAGAGCTTGATACGACATGCTAGAGCTTTGTATGTACTTCTGATATGGAACTTAATGTTGCAAATGAGGAAAAATAAGATTGTAAAAATTAGGTCATGTTTTATTTTTGTCTGTTATCTTAATTTTCAAAACAACTCAATAAATGTTGAAGACCTTATATCATTGAACAGATAAAAATGCGCATCCGTTACCTTGGGATATTATTTTCGTCAACATAAAATAATACATGCAACCAATGCAAACAGCCAAGCGTTCACATGTACACATGCTATAACAAAATCAATAAACATTGTCTATTTACATCACCTGTAGAACTTGTAACATGTAAAAATACTGTATATTACATCCCCGATAAAACTTGTAACATGTAAAAATACTGTACATTACATCACCGGTAAAACTTGTAACATGTAAAAATACAGTACATTACATCACCGGTCAAACTTGTAACATGCAAAAATACAGTACATTTTATCAGCGGTAGAACTTGGTAACATGTAACAATACAGTACATTACATCACCGGTAAAACTTGCAACATGTAAAAATACAGTACATTTTATCACCGGTAGAGCTGGTAACATGTAACAATACAGTATATTACATCACTGGTAGAACTTGTAACAAGTAAAAATACAGTACATTACATCACCGGTAGAACTTGTAGCATGTAAAAATACAGTACATTACATCAACGGTACAAGGTGAAACATGTTAAATACAGTACATTACATCAGCGGTTCAACGTGAAACATGTTAAATACAGTACATTGCATTACTGGTGCAACGTGAAACATGTTAAATACAGTACATAACATCAACGGTGCAACGTGAAACATGTTAAATACAGTACATTATAACATATGACTTTTTATGAAAACTTTGAGGATACCAGAGGGGTACTCTGAAGCCGTAAAGTTGTCCAGAGAGTTGACAACTTCTTTATCCTCACAGTTTATGATACAAACAAGTTTTGTACGGTATTGAATTTGATATATTTAGGGAATTTATCAATAATAGCAAGAAATACATTGATCATTAGGGGCTAGGGTCCGAATTATTGTTTTCAACGCCACTTTCAGCAATATTCCAGTTACATTGTGGCGGTCAGTATAATTTTCATATTTGAAAATGCACGTCATCTTCTAATTCATAAGAATTCTATAATTTGTAATTATTTGTAAATTGCGTCTAGTTCACATTTTTACGTCAATGTGAGGATATCAATTTTGTAATATAATTTGTGCATAAACGTTAGAGAAAACGGAGACAATCCAAAGAAACTGGCAACATTGGGTACACAGGACACAGGAAGAAGACCAACAAGACAAATAGACGTTAGAGAAAACCGAGACAATCCAGAGAAACTGGTAACATTGGGTACACAGGACACAGGAGGAAGATAAACGTTAGCGAAAACCGAGACAATCCAGAGAAACTGACAACATTGGGTACACAGGACACAGGAGGAATACCAACAAAACAAATAAACGTTAGAGAAAACCGAGACAATCCAGAGAATCTGGCAACATCGGGTACACAGGACACAGGAGGAAGACCAACAAAACAAATAAACTTTAGAGAAAACCGAGACAATCCAGAGAAACTGGCAACATTGGGTACACAGGACACAGGAGAAAGACCAACAAAACACAAAAACACAACACAGAAAATTAAAAGATTGGCAACTACTACATTTAGACATCACCATACGCAAATATACAAAACAACAACAACAACAAAACAAACAAAAAACAAAATAAGATATGAACCCCCCTACAAACAACTGCAGGTAAAAATTAACAGAACATCGTTTTCATGCGTAAATCGTACCAGACATGGACCAGGAAACGAAGAACGTAAAAATCTATAATAGGACATGATCAAAAAATAATAAAAAGATTGGAAACACGGACCAAAAAAACCTAATTGTATAAGTCTATCGTTATACCTGTTGCGTATTTCAAACAATAGACAGACAGAGTCTACTCACACGTTACACTACAACTAGACGAGAGTTATATTGTTTTAACGTTGTTCACTTAAACAGTAATTGCACTGCAATCAACACAGATATACCCGTAGCAGACATTGCATTAAGATGGCTAGACCTGTTTGTATCCTCATTAGGCGTGTCTGATAACATCTCAAGCTCGCATGAGTCGATTGATGCAATGAAATCAATTAGTTCTAAATTCGCTAGTCTCCTCGCTTCGTCGCGGATTAAGTCATATACATCACCTTTCAGACACGGGTGTTCCTTAAATAGTTTCTTCAGAACAGGTTTACATTCTTTAAGACAGTTGCCAAACGCTTTACAGTTGTCTTTGACGAGCTTCATAGTGGCTGCTGTGTTGCTGTGTGAAGGATTCAAGAAGTCATTGATATCACAGCCTTTATGTTTCCCTGAGAACAATCCACATGTAGAAATTTCTTTCCATGCCGTACATACCGGTAAATCTAGATTATCAGCTGGATAATAAGCCAAGAACCCGAAGCACATCTCATCGCTAGTGGCGTAACCATAAAATGTTGTCTTGGGTCAGGAAAGAGACTTAAACGTACAACTGGTGACGATTTCATCACCTGGCATAACTTCAATGGCGGTTGTGTATCTGTATAAATAAAACAAAAACAACATTCAAAAAACTCTGCGAAGGTCACATACCCCTCAGGGAGGAGAACCTTGGTTTTAATAATAATTACATTATTTAGGAACTGTAATTATCAATTATAAATACTTCTAATTAACGATATCAGTGCCGAAACACGTACTACTGGGCGGATGACACCTTCAGGGACTAATAGACCACCAGCACAGATATCACCCAGTGATAGTAACAATGACTACTGGGTGGATGATGCCATCGGAGATTAATAGACCACCAGCACAGATATCACCCAGTGATAGTAACAATGACTACTGGGTGGATGATGCCATCGGAGACTAATAGACCACCAGCACAGATATCACCCAGTGATAGTAACAATGACTACTGGGCGGATGACACCTTCAGGGACAAATAGACCACCAGCACAGATATCACCCAGTGATAGTAACAATGACTACTGGGCGGATGACACCTTCAGGGACTAATAGACCACCAGCACAGATATCACCCAGTTATAGTAACAATGACTACTGGGTGGATGATGCCATCGGAGACTAATAGACCACCAGCACAGATATCACCCAGTGATAGTAACAGCTAAGTATTTTGACCAGTCAGTTGGTCAACAGCTCTAAGCGTATGGTCGGTTTTTAATTCCTCAAGATTAGATAGCCTCATAACTGATTGGTCTGTCGAAAATATAAACCCTGACTTTACCTCATATATGATGACATTAGATATTAGCGTATAGACAAGAACCAGAAGTAAAAAAACCGCTACAACCAAGTAATTTGAAGTAGTTTTATTAGGAAGTAATAGTGATAATACGGTAAGGCTTGTCAAATACGTATTGCTAAATGATCATTTACAATCTCATGGGGGAGGGGGCTTCGTGGCCTTGGTCGTATGTCAGTTGGATTTACAACTACATGCTATCAGTACATATCACCACTGATGTTGTGATTTCGAATCTCGATCATGGCGAGGTATACAACATTATGTCATAGAATTTGTCAATGACTTGCGACAGGTCGGTGGGTTTCTGTGGGTTCTCCGGTTTCCTCCACCAATAAAACTGGCCGCCACGATATAACTGAAATATTGTTGAAAGTGGCGTGAAAGTTTGTTAACGGTGGCAATTGGTGGTCAGTTGAAAATTACAACTGTGCAACAGTATCCATTATTCCCTTATCCCTTGTTTCCCGGTTGTTGACTGATTTTGTCTGTTTATTGATTTATGAGTTTTTACTTTCCCTTTGTAAGATTGCTCTGTGTTCGGTAATTTTGTTAGTACCCTTATTCCTTATCCCTTGTGGCAATAAAAACATCCGTCCATATGCCAACCTCAGCCTCACTATCATACCAACGTGCGTTATTGTTTGTTTTCGTCGTGAATAAAGCTTATATATTGGTCACCTGTCGTTAAACAACATTCCGTTTACCAATTGAAGTCTAATGGACTAATGCATATTTCAATTTACAAGATTAATCGGGAAATCTGAGGTCAGAAAGGTTTGAAGATACCAATTCTAGCAACACGAATATCACTTAAACCCCAGAGATGAACTCAGGTATTCCGGAATGGTAAGCAGTTCCTTCTCCACATGTGGAATCTATCGTGATACTCTTATTACAAACTCGTAAATAAGGAAAGCTATTGTCTGTTTATTGGTGGTACTACAAAAATACCGTTAATGCAAAACTTCACTGAGGGACCGTGGTGGTCGTGATCGTACAGTAGTTGGATTTACAATTACCTATGTAATCAGTGCCTATCACCACTAACGTCGGGAATTCGAATGAGGTGTACTCGGTATTACATTATGTGATACAGTTTGGCAGTGACTTGTGGAAAGCCTCCGGTTTCATCAACCAATAATACACGATATAACTGAAATATTATTAAAAGTGGCGTTAAACACTATAACCCTAACCCTAACCCCCAAAATGCAGAACGATCGTCTATATATATTCGTTTAAGATATTGCTCTATACACATATTTTACTATATAGGTCGATGTATTATACTCACTTGTATTCTACAGGGTTGTCATAGTTGTAGATTTCGTCATTGGTAAGTGTTGTGAAAAATGTATTATTCCTATTGACAACAATCTTCATTGAATGACCTTGAACGAAAAAAAACAAATGTTCATTTGAGAGATACCAAATGGTAAATCAGAAGCCATAAATGTAAAAAAGGACAGACAATACAATGGCAAACCAATGACTGAAAATAAACGTTAGAGACTTCCGAATGGCAATGAAAAATTAATAAATATTGGTATTTACTGATTCTCCGCTACGTACGCAGCAATACTGAGAAAGAGTAACGACTAGTTGGATCGGAATTAGGATAGTGTGTCATGTGAAATGTGGAACGGATTGTTGTTTCAGTGATCTATGAGCTAACACTATAAAAATCCATCTAAGCATTTTGGTCTAGTACAAAACTGACATAATCAATATTATCATCATTTCATCCAAATGTATTACAAAATGTGCTCTCGCCATGATAAAGCTGACAAATTGCTTACTGGCATTAAACAACAATCACTTCCCTATTTATTATTTGTAACAAAAAAGAATGAAGTAAAATATTCTATTAGCTCAAACCAATGATAAATCTCTTAGTAACATGAACCAAATCTAAATCATGTAACAACACAAACCAAAGGGCAATCTATTAGTATACAAAATGAACATCTCTTGGCAACGCATGCCAAAAGACGAACTCTCAAGAACGCAATCAAAATGTCTAAATGTCATACAAACCAAGTACAAATATCTTAGTAATATTAATCTAAGGATAATCTGGTTGCAACACAAACCAAAAGATACTCTCTTAGTAATAAAAATAATAAAGATTGAATTTGTAAAGTTAAGAGACCGCAGACGACAATGACGCATGCAAAGTAATTACGATGCTTTATATGTAATCCGTCCGATCAAAAACAAATATGAAAATAATTGATGTACCGACAACGACATATCTATTGAAATACATAGTTGTCTGTTCATTGAACATCTCCAGAGACAGATCATACGTGACACATAGTCGAACATTCTAGAAGTGCGGAGTCATAGGAAAGAACCGGATAATTTGGGCAAGTGTTAGGGGTGGAATACCAGACAGTGGAATGGCAAGTGTTTACACAAAACTGACAAAATATAAGGCACTTTTATTTAAAACATACCCAATTTGTGTTGTTTTATGTTGGGGGTCACAGATCTATGCTCCCAGTGCCGAATTTTCTATTGTAACAATTCAAACCAATGATAAATCTCTTAGTAACATGAACCAAATCTGAATCATGTAACAACACAAACCAATGATAAATGTCTTAGTAACATGAACCAAATCTGATTCATGTAACAACTCAAACGAATGATAAATCACTTAGTAACATGAACCAAATCTGAATCCTGTAACAACACAAACCAATGATAAATATCTTAGTAACATGAACCAAATCTGAATCATGTAACAACACAAACAATGACAAATCACTTAGTAACATGAACCAAATCTGAATCATGTAACAACACAAACCAATGAACATTATCTTAGTAACATGCACCAAATCTGAATCATGTAACAACTCAAACCAATGATGAATCTCTTAGTAACATTGACCAAATCTGAATCCTGTAACAACTCAAACCAATGATCAATCTCTTAGTAACATGAACCAAATCTGAATCATGTAACAATACAAACCAATGATAAATCTCTTAGTAACATGAACCAACTCTGAATTATGTAACAACACAAACCAATAATCAATCTCTTAGAAACATGAACCACATCTGAATCATGTAACAACACAAACCAAGGATAAATCTCTTAGTAACATGAACCAATTCTGAATCATGTAACAACTCAAACTAATGATAAATCTCTTAGTAACATCAACCAAATCTGAATCATGTAACAACACAAACCAATGATCAATCTCCTAGTAACATCAACCAAATCTGAATCCTGTATCAACACAAAACAATGATCAATCTCTTAGTAACATGAACCAAATCTCAATCATGTAACAACACAAACCAAGGATAAATCTCTAAGTAACATGAACCTAATCTGAATCATGTAACAACTCAAACCAATGATCAATCTCTTAGTAACATGAACCAAATCTAAATCATGTAACAACACAAACCAAGGATAAATCTCTTAGTAACATGAACCAAATCTGAATCATGTAACAACACAAACCAATGATAAATCTCTTAGTAACATGAACCAAATCTTAATCATGTAACAACACAAACCAATGATAAATCTCTTAGTAACATGAACCAAATCTGAATCATGTAACAACACAAACCAAGGATAAATATCTTAGTAACATGAGCCAAATCTGAATCATGTAACAAATCAAACCAATGATAAATCTCTTAGAAACATGAACCACATCTGAATCATGTAACAACACAAACCAAGGATAAATCTATAAGTAACATGAACCTAATCTGAATCATGTAACAACTCAAACCAATGATAAATATCTTAGTAACATGAACCAAATCTAAATCATGTAACAACACAAACCAAGGATAAATCTCTTAGTAACATGAACCAAATCTGAATCATGTAACAACACAAACCAATGATAAATCTCTTAGTAACATGAACCAAATCTTAATCATGTAACAACACAAACCAATGATACATCTCTTAGTAACATGAACCAAATCTGAATCATGTAACAACACAAAGCAAGGATAAATATCTTAGTAACATGAGCCAAATCTGAATCATGCAACAAATCAAACCAATGATAAATCTCTTAGCAACATGAACCAAATCTGAATCATGTAACAACACAAGCCAATGATAAATCTCTTAGTAACATGGACCAAATCTAAATCATGTAACAACTCAAACCAATGATAAATCTTATTAGTAACATGAACCAAATCTGAATCATGTAACAACTCAAATCAATGATGAATCTCTTAGTAACATGGACCAAATCTGAATCCTGTAAAAACTCAAACCAATGATAAATCTCTTAGTAACATGAACCAAATCTGAATCATGTAACAATACAAACCAATGATATATCTCTTAGTAACATGAGCCAACTCCAAATTTTGTAACAACACAAACCAATAATAAATCTTTTAGAAACATGAACCAAATCTGAATCATGTAACAACACAAACCAAGAATAAATCTCTTAGTAACATGAACCAAGTCTGAATCCTGTATCAACACAAACCAATGATCAATCTCTTAGTAACATGAACCAAATATAAATCATGTAACAACACAAACCAATGATAAATCTCTTAGTAGCATGAACCAAATCTGAATCATGTAACAACTCAAACCAATGATAAATCTCTTAGTAACATGAACCAAATCTGAATCATGTAACAACTCAAACCAATGATAAATCTCTTAGTAACATGAACCAAATCTGAATCATGTAACAACACAAACCAATGATAAATCTCTAAGTAACATGAACCAAATCTGAATCATGTAACAACACAAACCAAGAATAAATCTCTTAGTAACATGAGCCAAATCTGAATCATGTAACAACTCAAACCAATGATAAATCTCTTAGCAACATGAACCAAATCTGAATCATGTAACAAGACATGCCAATGATAAATCTCTTATTAACATGAACCAAATCTAAATCATGTAACAACACAAACCAAGGATAAATCTCTTAGTAACATGAACCAAATCTGAATCATGTAACAACACAAGCCAATGATAAATCTCTTAGTAACATGAACCAAATCTGAATCCTGTAACAACACAAACCAATGATAAATCACTTAGTAACATGGACCAAATCTGAATCATGTAACAACACAAACCAAGGATAAATCTCGAAGTAACATGAACCAAATCTGAATCATGTAGCAACACAAACCAATGATAAATCTATTAGTAACATGAATCAAATCTGAATCATGTAACAAGACAAACCAATGATAAATCTCTTAGTAACATGGACCAAATCTGAATCATGTAACAACTCAAACGAATGATAAATCTCTTATTAACATGGACCAAAATCTGAATCATGTAACAACACAAACCAATGATAAATATCTTAGTAACATGAACCAAATCTGAATCATGTAACAACTCAAACCAATGATAAATCTCTAAGTAACATGAACCAAATCTGAATCATGTAACAACTCAAACCAATGATAAATCTCTTAGCAACATGTACCAAATCTGAATCATGTAACAACACAAGCCAATGATAAATCTCTTAGTAACATGGACCAAATCTGAATCATATAACAAGACAAGCCAATGATAAATCTCTTAGTAACATGGACTAAATCTGAATCTTGTAACAGCACAAACCAATGATAAATCTCTTAGTAACATGGACCAAATCCGAATCAGGTAACAACACAAAGCAAGGATAAATCTCTTAGTAACATGAACCAAATCTGAATCATGTAACAACACAAACCAATGATAAATCTCTTAGTAACATGAACCAAATCTAAATCATGTAACAACACAAACCAAGGATAAATCTCTTAGTAACATGAACCAAATCTGAATCATGTAACAACACAAGCCAATGATACATCTCTTAGTAACATGAACCTAATCTGAATCCTGTAACAACACAAACCAATGATAAATCACTTAGTAACATGGACCAAATCTGAATCATGTAACAACACAAACCAAGGATAAATCTCGTAGTAACATGAACCAAATCTGAATCATGTAGCAACACAAACCAATGATAAATCTATTAGTAACATCGACCAAATCTGAATCATGTAACAACACAAACCAATGATAAATCTCTTATTAACATGGACCAAACCTGAATCATGTAGCAACACAAACCAATGATAAATATCTTAGTAACATGAACCAAATCTGAATCATGTAACAACACAAACCAATGATAAATATCTTAGTAACATGAACCAAATCTGAATCATGTAACAACTCAAACCAATGATAAATATCTAAGTAACATGAACCAAATCTGAATCATGTAACAACACAAACCACAAAAAAGGACACTCTCTTAGTATACAAAATGAACATCTCTTAGCAACGCATGACAATGGACGAACTCTCAAGAACGCAATCAAAATGTCTAAATGTCATACAACCCAAATACAAATATTTTAGTAATATTAATCTAAGGATAATCTGTTTGAAATAGTAATAAAAATAATAAAGATTGAATTTGTAAAGTTAAGAGACCGCAGACGACAATGACGCACAAAGTCATTACGATGCTTACTATTTAATCCGTCCGATCAAAAACAAATTTGAAAATAGTTGATGTACCGACAACGACCAGCCGATACAATACTTATTTACTTTTTGGAGAAGAAAATGATTAATGCTGTTAGGCTTCCTCGAGTATTAGCAAAGTATACTGTATAGACAGCACAGTACGTTACAGTACATTATCAGCATACTTCTAATCCTAACCCTAACCATGAGGTATTAAAGCAGAGAATAGAACTGACGAACATCAAAAATGGTCATACCCAATTTGTGTTGTTTTATGTTGGGGGGCATAGATCTATGCTCCCAGTGCCGAATTTTCCATTGTGCTTAAGTGTGCTTAAGCACAAGACCCCGTTGGTCGGGGGGGGGGGGCATCTTCCTGCCTCGAGTTTGGTGTTGACGCAATGTACATGTCTGACAAAATATTATACAATTAATGACTTTTAATGAGGTGGATGCAAGGATTTATTAACCCAAGAATATTATATTTACCGAGGCGCCTTAGGGCCGAGGTAAATATATTATTCTTGGGTTAATAAATCCTGGTATCCACCGAATTGAAAGTCATTAATTGTTTTATTATATGACACACTTTATATGTTTCTTTCACCCTTAAGATAAGTTTTGATCACGACATTTTCGTTTGTTTACCTTGTTGGAATGTTATATTCACCTGGCGTGACGTCACATCAGGTGATTATAACATTCCAACAAGGTAAACAAAACCACGAGGTGATTATACAGTTTTACAAAGATCGTTACAAGGGACGTCAGCCAATTAGAAAAAGACATTATCTGAAGTTATATAATAAAACGTAATATTGTTATTATTCCTAAATTTCCTGAGCATGTATGCCTCACTGCCTGTGTAGACCTACTGGGTCTACCTCCTTCAGGGCCCAAGTAAGGGTCCTCATAACTTAACTAGCACGGGACCTCATTTGTACTAAATCCGGCACTGAATGCTCCCAACTCCTACACCCCTTGTGAGCTTACTAATAATGGATGTAGAAAAGTGCACTGTACATAATATATTTACCTAGGTAATGCATGTGGTTTGCTGCCCAAAATACGTTGATATTATTCTTCATGATGACCTTCGAACACTCGGAAGTACACTTTCCTTCAACTGTGTAGCTGTTTACTCCAGGTGGTATTTCTAAATATCTCTGCCCTGTCACCAATATGCCCGCATCATTAGGTCTTAACTTAGGCGTATAATACAGAGTCATTCCGGATGAATCCGTGTAGTTATTTACTAACTCGGGGTTGTTCCAGTGAAACTAAGAAAAATAAGTCAAATCAATTTTAAATTATTCTAATCCTAACTCTCTATCAAATACTGATTTATGAAACCTATAAATAGTTACAACCTTTTTTAATTACCATGTTCAACCTCCGACATAATCTTCAACAAAGATTATATCATGACCATGATTGTATGTTAGTAGTGTTGAGGAACCATCATGGCAGCAATTATATGATATTTGTGTTGAAAGTTCTATTTGTCCGCGACCGTCCGACAATTATGTTGTGGCACCCTCATGCATGCTATCAACCGACAGAAGTGGCGTCGCAGAGGCTATCGTATCGTCCGACAGTTGTGTTGCAAGGACGTCGTGATCGTGATCGTCTAATAGTTGTGTTGTGGCACCATCGAGGACCCTCTCGTCCGACAGTTACGTTGAAGGGGGTCGTAGAGACTATCGTCCCACAGTTGTCTTTAGGGACCGCCGTGTGCACTATTGTATCATTGTTAGATCTACATCTACTGGTGTCGTTCTATTAACACTAGTTATGAGTTCGATTCTTTCTCTTAGTGAGTTAAACTCATTACAAATATGTGTGACAAAGTTTGTCAGTGCCTTGCTACTTGTTTTTTGTTTTTTTTTGCTTTCTCTCTTGTTTTATTGTTTTATTGTTTTTTGCTTGCTGTTTATGTTTTACTGTATTTCATAATTATATACCTCAATTGCTCATTGTTTGTGTATTGACTTTGTTTGTTGTTTATTGTTGTTTATTTTTTACTATATCTTATGATAAAATAACTCAATTGCTCCTTGTTTTTGCATTTACTTGCTACTACTTAGTTTGTTTATTTTTTATTATATTTTTATTATTTGTACTACATTATAAAACTGAATACCTCAAGGACTGCTTGCTTGTATCCTTTGGTACTACCAAATCGAAACCCCATTGGACCATTTATACAATATCCTGGTAATCCAACACCCCATAGACCAATGATTGTACTACATTCTCTCCGGGCTCCCATACCACATTTCTCAACCTTGTTTAATTCATTTGCAGGAACAGGATCTAAAGAAAAGCATCCAACATCGAACATTACACAGCCGTATGTCAATTTTTATATTAATGTCTCATGCAGCTTTTCTTCAGAACAAAAACCTTAAGTAGTCCAATAGGTAAAACATGTGAAAGTAGAATCAAAATAACTCTATTTTAGTCAGTGACCGTATATAGCAAAAATATGCAGTAAATGACTTTTAACTGCTCAAATAAAAAGACTACAGGATAAAATAAAGATGATAAATGAGCAAAACGAATGAAAGAAAACCACAACGGAACAAACAAATATATAGTGAAGACATTAGGAAGGAACAAAAACTCGAAAACATAAACCGAAAATGAAACCAGGTACTCCAAAAGTGAAACCATCTAGTCAGGGATGGAAACCAGGTCATATTGAATGGAAACCAGGTACCCTGGAATGGAAACCAGATAATATTGAATGGAAACCAGGTACTCCGGAATGGATGGAATCCAGGAACTCTAGAATGGAAACAAGGTATTCTAGAATGTAAACTAGGTACTCCGGAATGGAATCAGGTACTCCGGAATAGAATCAGGTACTCCGGAATGGAATCAGCTACTCTGCAATGGAAACCAGGTACTTCGGAATGGAATCAGGTACTCCGGAATGGAAACCAGGTGCTCCGGAATGGAATCAGGTAGTAGGGAATGGAAACCATGTACTCCGGAATGGTAATATGCTACGCTGGAATGGAAATCATGTACTCCGGAATGGAAATAAGGTACCACGGAATGAAAACCAGGTTCTCCAGAATGGAAACCAGCAGGAACTCTGGAATGCAATAAGGTAGTACGGAATGGAAACCATGTACTCCGGAATGGTAATAGGGAACCCTGGAATGGAAATCATGTACTCCGGAATGGAAATAAGGTACGCTGGAATGGAAATCATGTACTCTGCAGTGGAAACCAGGTACTCTTGAATGGATATCAGGTACTCTGGAATGGACATCAGGTAGTCCGGAATGGAAACAAGGTAATCCGGAATGGAAATCAAGTACTCCGGAATGGAAACCATGTACTCTTGAATGGATACCAGGTACTCCGGAATGGAAACCAGGTACTCCGGAATGGAAACCAGGTAATCCGGAATGGAAATCAGGTACTCCGGAATGGAAACCAGGTAATTACGGAGGGTCAACTTCTCTTTGTCCACAAATGCGTATCTGTATTGCGTTATGAATATATGAATAAAGCAATTTATTAATAAATCTTATACAAATGTATAACGTTTTAAATAATAATGTAAGTTGTATATACATACCATTATGATCACATCCATACAAGAGAATGTGATGCATAACATTCTCATTATCAATTACTGGCCCATAAGCCATTAGATGGTAATCTGTGTCAGATGGCAGATCAAAAATCATACACATATATGATGTTTCTACTGCAGGCACTGCTGTCTCTGGAAATCTTACTGTTACATTCAATGTTTCTAGAAGACAAAAACGAGCTAAAGTATTACTATGTAAATTTAAATACAGTGAAACCTGTCCAAACTGAACCCTGAATAAACCGAAATTCTGCATAAACCGAACTTTAAATAAAGTCTTAATGCAGGAAATCTTTGTTGATTTAACTTGTATAAACCAAAATCTCATCTATTCCGAACCCAAAAGTTGAGCCCAATAAGGTTTGGTTTAGAAATGTTTAACTGTGCAAGATCAAAGAACAGTGAAATAATAATATGTTTCACATGAATCAGGATATACATGTATTATTAAGAATTGAATGTCATCTTTTAGCTTTATTGGTGCGCAAAAGCATTGACAGAAGTACATTATGTATGAAGCGTGATAGGTCATATAAAACTGTACTCGATTATTACAGTGAGTGAGTGATTGTTGTTTAACACCAGGTGAGCAATGTTTCAGCTATATCATAGTTAGAATAATATACATTTGGACGAGATGATGTCTGCTTTGCAATATACCAACATATTTAGTTAGATTTGTATATTGGTGACTCATTTAAACAGTAGTCAGTTGGTAGTCATGATGCTCCATTCTGAAATATATTGATTCCGAGCCAACTAGTCTGTTATCACGTCCCTATGCTGCGTACTTAGCAGAGAAGCAGCAAATGCCACATAGTATCCAACCAAGGCTCGAACCCTCGATCTACAGTATTCTATGTGAGCACTCTAACCATTACACACCGGTACAGTTATTGTTATTAGACGTTGACTAAAAGTGTCATCAACAGAAGTTAACCAAGATCTTAATAAAACTGTTCATAATAATTATATTGAATACGCTTAAAGGTCATAAGAACAAAATTTAAATAAACCTGACGAAGAGAACAAATCGTTTTTTAACCAAAAATCAAAGGGATATTTAAATAGTATCTATTTTGTTTAAATAGAGAACTTTGGCGAAATATAATTTTTTTTTATTTTTGTGTAATAAGGCAATAATATGCAATTTGTATCTTCAATCATGAAGAGCTAAAGTTATAAACAAATATACAGTATATAAATATATACATTGTATAGCATCAAGTACTATTGATCATACACTATCAAATGGGTTCTTTGCCAAATAAATGGTCGAGGCGATGTTATATAAAACGTAAGTCCTAAGTTGTCAGCGGTAATATAAGACTATATAATAGCACCATTTCACACTGAAGACCTATAAAACACTAGTTTAACCACAGCTATTATACGAGGTGTACTCGAATCAACATTATGTGATAAAGTTTGTCAGTGACTTGCGGCAGGTTGGTGGTTTTCTCCGGGTACTCCGATTTTCTCCACACATAAAACTGACCGCAACGATATAAGTGAAATATTGTTGAATGTGGCGTTAAACACCATAACCCTAACCCGGCTTTTTATTAAAGTGTCAGTACCAAGACAATAGTAACAAGTCGGGAGAATACTCAATTGTTTTTATGTGTTGCATTGGTATGGATTATGTTTCTATTTCTATTATTCTCTGATTGGATTTCAATCTAAATCTTACAGTGGGATATTTTTCTTGTCTTTCATTATACTAATATTACCTGGTTCTTTTAAAACATCACAATCCTCTAATCCATCTTTAACCTTACAGTCAACCCATGATTTATCCTCATCACAGATTGAGCCATCCTGAAGTGTACATATACCTACAGAACAAAATAGTCATC
>MJUT01001371.1:710728-729885 GCA_002080005.1 Gigantidas platifrons | reverse complement strand
TATTTACCCACTTCATAATATTTATTGTAATGCTTTATCGTATTTTATTGCACACTGTTATAATTAAGCTACTTAAGGCTCTTTATGGTAATGTTGTCTTTGTTTTATTGCGTGTTGCTATGGTGTAGTATTTGTGTATTAAAACCTGCGCGGCAACTCTTCACCGCTCTTCAACATCTCTGGAAAGGGGGAACTGGTTGTGTGGTACGAACCAAATACACAGATTTCACTTGGGACAGGACGAATATAAAGGTCTCTGGTTTGGAGAATACTGCGCTCCGTGTAAGAAAAAATACTTTTCGGTATTGAGATAGTTCATTTGACACATTTACTGATATCGGAAAAGTTAGGAACAAACTTCTTACATACATATTTTTCTAGGATGATTAGTGTTATACGCAACTCTTAATTTTTTTTTTAATCATATGGCGTTGATAAACTTTATTGGTGTAGAAAAGAGTGATACTGAAAGGGAGAAAACCGTGGTCTCAAATCTCTATCAGGGACAAGACTTAAACCGGACTTGCCTAAATGAGCAACATGGACGGTGTTTTATAAGAAACAGGAACTGTGTATCCTCCGCGAGCTCCTGGTTAATACCTCTACTCATCCCCCACCACCCCTTGGTGTGTGTCCTTGTTTCTCATCATGTTGACTCTCTGGTTTTTAAGGTTTTAGTTTTTTTTTATTATCTTTGTCTTCGCTCTTTGTTTTGTGTCCGGTGTTGCCTGTGTCTTTGGATTGTCCACTCTTAATTACCGTTACGGTTTTTCTAACATCTGTAAAGACAACTTACTTTACCCTGATGTTATTTGTTATCGTTACCTTGGGGATAGTTTAACGAGTATGAAGACATCCATATTTACATGGCGAGATATTCCTGTTATCCAAAAGGGTAATTTTCACAGATTTCAACAAATTCAACTTTACCTGGATGAGTTATTCCTGTTATCCTGACAGGTAAATTACCTAGTATCAAGACTTTACCTTAATGGGTTATTCCTGTTATCTTGACAGGTAAAATACCTAGTATCAAGACTTTACCTTAATGGGTTATTCCTGTTATCTTGACAGGTAAATTACCTAGTATCAAGACTTTACCTGGATGAGGTATTCCTTTTATCCTGACAGGTAAATTACCTAGTATCAAGACTTTACCTGGATAAGTTATTCCTGTTATCCTGACAGATAAATTACCTAGTATCAAGACTTTACCTGGATGAGTTATTCCTGTTATCCAGACAGGTAAATTACCTAGTATCAAGATTTTACCTGGATGACTTATTCCTGTTATCCTGGCTGGTAAATTCCCCTGCGTCCAGACACACTCAGGGTCTCCTAGCTCTTCTCCATTGGTCACACCATCTCCGTCAGAATCTTTACGACACAGGGCTGTTGTCCATGACTAAGGATAAACAAATGCATCCTAACGTTAAATGTAAAACAAGTTTCGATTCACAAGCCTAACAAAAGGAAGTGTATTGTCCCCATGATAAGCTCAGCCTGTTTGTCTAGTAAAAAGCAGACATCATTATCAGCTTATAATAATATCAGTTGAGCTTGTTTGTCTAGTACAAAGCAGGCATCGTCATCAGCTTACAAAAAGATAAGCTTAGCCTGTATGTCTAGTATAGAGCAGGCATCATTATCTGCCTATAAAATGATAAGCTCAGCCTGTTTGTCTAGAACACAGCAGGCATCATCATCAGCATAAATAAATATCAGATTAGCCTGTTTGTCTAGCAAAATGCAGACATCATCATCAGCCAATAAAAACATAAGATCAGCCTGTTTGTCTAGAACACAGCTGGCATCATAATCAGCATCAATAAATATCAACTCAGCCTGATTGTCTAGTAAAAAGCAGAAATCATCATCAGCTTATAAAAAGATAAGCTCAGCCTGATTGTCTAGTACAAAACGGGCACCATCATCAGCCTATAAAAAGATATGCTCAACCTGTTTGTCTAGAGCACAGCAAGCATCATCATCAGCGTAAATAAATATCAACTCAGCCTGTTTGTCTAGTATAAAGCAGGCATCATCATCAGCTTATAAAAAGATAAGCTCGGCCTGTTTGTCCAGTACACAGCAGGCCTCATTATCAGCTTATTAAAAGATAAGCTCAGCCTGTTTATCTAGAACACAGCAGGCATCATCATCAGCATAAATAAATATCAGATCAGCCTGTTTGTCTAGCAAAAAGCAGACATCATCACCAGCCAATAAAAACATAAGCTCAGCTTGTTTGTCTAGAACACAGCAGGCATCATCATCAGCATAAATAAATATCAGCTCAGCCTGTTTGTCAAGTATAAAGCAGACATCATCTTCAGCTTATAAAAACATAGGCTCAGCCTGATTGTCTAGCAAAAAGCAGACATCATCATCAGCCAATAAAAACATAAGCTGAGCCTTTTTGTCTAGAACAAAGCAGGCATCATCATCAGCGTAAATGAATATAAGTTCAGCCTGTTTGTCTAGTATAAAGCAGGCATCATCAGCAGCCTATAAAAACATAAGCTCTGCCTGCTTGTCTAGTATAAAGCAGACATCATCAGCAGCCTATGAAAACATAAGCTCAGCCTAATTGTCTAGCAAAAAGCAGAAATCATCATCCGCTTATAAAAACAAAAGCTCAGCCTTTTTGTCTAGAACACAGCAGGCATCATCATCAGCGTAAATGAATATAAGTTCAGCCTGTTTGTCTAATATAAAGCAGGGATCATCTTCAGCTAATAAAAGCATAAGCTCAGCCTGATTGTCTAGAACATAGCAGGCATCATTTTCAGCCTATAAAAACATAAGCTCAGTCTAATTGTCTAGCAAAAAGCAGAAATCATAATTCGCTTATAAAAACATAAGCTCAGCCTGTTTGTCTAGCAAAAAGCAGAAATCATCATCAGCTAATAAAAAGATATGTTCAGTCTTTTTGTCTAGAACATAAGAGGCATCATCATCAGCATAAATAAATATCAGCTTAGCCTGTTTTTCTAATATAAAGCAGGCATCATCTTCAGCTTATAAAAACATAAGCTCAGCCTGATTGTCTAGAACAAAGCAGGCATCATTTTCAGCCTATGAAAACATAAGCTCAGCCTAATTGTCTAGCAAAAAGCAGAAATCATCATCAGCTTATAAAAAGATAAGCTCAGCCTGTTTGTCTAGCAAAATGCAGAAAACATCATCATCTTATAAAAAGATAAGCTCAGCCTGATTGTCTAGTACAAAACTGGCACCATCATCAGCCTATAAAAAGATATGCTCAACATTTTTGTCTAGAGCACAGCAGGCATCATCATCATCGTAAATAAATATCAGCTCAACCTGTTTGTCTAGTATAAAGCAGGCATCATCATCAGCCAATAAAAACATAAGCTCAGCTTGTTTGTCTAGAACACTGCAGGCATCATCATCAGCATAAATAAATATCAGCTCAGCCTGTTTGTCAAGTATAAAGCAGACATCATCTTCAGCTTATAAAAACATAGGCTCAGCCTGATTGTCTAGCGAAAAGCAGACATCATCATCAGCCAATAAAAACATAAGCCCTGCCTTTTTGTCTAGAACACAGCAGGCATCATCATCAGCGTAAATGAATATAAGTTCAGCCTGTTTGTCTAATATAAAGCAGGGATCATCTTCAGCTAATAAAATCATAAGCTCAGCCTGATTGTCTAGAACATAGTAGGCATCATTTTCAGCCTATGAAAACATAAGCTCAGTCTAATTGTCTAGCAAAAAGCAGAAATCATCATCCGCTTATAAAAACATAAGCTCAGCCTGTTTGTCTAGCAAAAAGCAGACATCATCACCAGCCAATAAAAACATAAGCTCAGCTTGTTTGTCTAGAACACAGCAGGCATCATCATCAGCATAAATAAATATCAGCTCAGCCTGTTTGTCAAGTATAAAGCAGGTATCATCAGCAGCCTATAAAAACATAAGCTCTGCCTGCTTGTCTAGTATAAAGCAGACATCATCAGCAGCCTATGAAAACATAAGCTCAGCCTAATTGTCTAGCAAAAAGCAGAAATCATCATTCGCTTATAAAAACATAAGCTCAGCCTTTCTGTCTAGAACACAGCAGGCATCATCATCAGCGTAAATGAATATAAGTTCAGCCTGTTTGTCTAATATAAAGCAGGGATCATCTTCAGCTAATAAAAGCATAAGCTCAGCCTGATTGTCTAGAACATAGCAGGCATCATCATCAGCATAAATAAATATCAGCTTAGCCTGTTTGTCTAATATAAAGCAGGCATCATCTTCAGCTTATAAAAACATAAGCTCAGCCTGATTGTCTAGAACATAGCAGGCATCATTTTGAGCCTATAAAAACATAAGCTCAGCCTAATTGTCTAGCAAAAAGCAAAAATCATCATCAGCTTATAAAAAGATAAGCTCATCCTGTTTGTCTAGGAAAATGCAGAAAACATCATCATCTTATAAAAAGATAAGCTCAGCCTGATTGTCTAGTATAAAGCAGACATCATCTTCAGCTTATAAAAACATAGGCTCAGCCTGATTGTCTAGCAAAAAGCAGACATCATCATCAGCCAATAAAAACATAAGCTGAGCCTTTTTGTCTAGAACCCAGCAGGCATCATCATCAGCGTAAATGAATATAAGTTCAGCCTGTTTGTCTAGTATAAAGCAGGCATCATCAGCAGCCTATAAAAACATAAGCTCTGCCTGCTTGTCTAGTATAAAGCAGACATCATCAGCAGCCTATGAAAACATAAGCTCAGCCTAATTGTCTAGCAAAAAGCAGAAATCATCATTCGCTTATAAAAACATAAGCTCAGCCTTTTTGTCTAGAACACAGCAGGCATCATCATCAGCGTAAATGAATATAAGTTCAGCCTGTTTGTCTAATATAAAGCAGGGATCATCTTCAGCTAATAAAAGCATAAGCTCAGCCTGATTGTCTAGAACATAGCAGGCATCATTTTCAGCCTATAAAAACATAAGCTCAGTCTAATTGTCTAGCAAAAAGCAGAAATCATCATCCGCTTATAAAAACATAAGCTCAGCCTGTTTGTCTAGCCAAAAGCAGAAATCATCATCAGCTAATAAAAAGATATGCTCAGTCTGTTTGTCTAGAACATAGCAGGCATCATCATCAGCATAAATAAATATCAGCTTAGCCTGTTTGTCTAATATAAAGCAGGCATCATCTTCAGCTTATAAAAACATAAGCTCAGCCTGATTGTCTAGAACAAAGTAGGCATCATTTTCAGCCTATGAAAACATAAGCTCAGTCTAATTGTCTATCAAAAAGCAGAAATCATCATCCGCTTATAAAAACATAAGCTCAGCCTGTTTGTCTAGCAAAAAGCAGAAATCATCATCAGCTAATAAAAAAATATGCTCAGTCTGTTTGTCTAGAACATAGCAGGCATCATCATCAGCCTATAAAAAGATATGCTCAACCTTTTTGTCTAGAGCACAGAAGGCATCATCATCATCGTAAATAAATATCAGCTCAGCCTGTTTGTCTAGTATAAAGCAGGCATCATCATCAGCCAATAAAAACATAAGCTCAGCTTGTTTGTCTAGAACACAGCAGGCATCATCATCAGCGTAAATAAATATCAGCTTAGCCTGTTTGTCTAATATAAAGCAGGCATCATCTTCAGCTTATAAAAACATAAGCTCAGCCTAATTGTCTAGAACATAGCAGGCATCATTTTGAGACTATAAAAACATAAGCTCAGCCTAATTGTCTAGCAAAAAGCAGAAATCATCATCAGCTTATAAAAAGATAAGCTCAGCCTGTTTGTCTAGCAAAATGCAGAAAACATCATCATCTTATAAAAAGATAAGCTCAGCCTGATTGTCTAGTACAAAACTGGCACCATCATCAGCCTATAAAAAGATATGCTCAACCTTTTTGTCTAGAGCACAAAAGGCATCATCATCATCGTAAATAAATATCAGCTCAGCCTGTTTGTCTAGTATAAAGCAGGCATCATCATCAGCCAATAAAAACATAAGCTCAGCTTGTTTGTCTAGAACACAGCAGGCATCATCATCAGCATAAATAAATATCAGCCCAGCCTATTTGTCAAGTATAAAGCAGGCATCATCTTCAGCTTATAAAAACATAGGCTCTGCCTGATTGTCTAGCAAAAAGCAGACATCATCATCAGCCAATACAAACATAAGCTCAGCCTTTTTGTCTAGAACACAGCAGACATCATCATCAGCGTAAATGAATATCAGTTCAGCCTGTTTGTCTAGTATAAAGCAGGCATCATCAGCAGCCTATAAAAACATAAGCTCTGCCTGATTGTCTAGTATAAAGCAGACATCATCAGCAGGCTATGAAAACATAAGCTCAGCCTAATTGTCTAGCAAAAAGCAGAGAAATCATCATTCGCTTATAAAAACATAAGCTCAGCCTGTTTGTCTAGCAAAAAGCAGAAATCATCATCAGCTAATAAAAAGATATGCTCAGTCTGATTGTCTAGTACAAAACAGGCACCATCATCAGCCTATAAAAAGATATGCTCAACCTGTTTGTCTAGAGCACAGCAGGCATCATCAGCGTAAATAAATATCAGCTCAGCCTGTTTGTCTAGTATAAAGCAGGCATCATCATCAGCTTATAAAAAGATAAGCTCGGCCTGTTTGTCCAGTACACAGCAGGCCTCATCATCAGATTATTAAAAGATAAGCTCAGCCTGTTTATCTAGAACACAGCAGGCATCATCGTCAGCATAAATAAATATCAGATCAGCCTGTTTGTCTAGCAAAAAGCAGACATCATCATCAGCCAATAAAAACATAAGCTCAGCTTGTTTGTCTAGAACACAGCAGGCATCATCATCAGCATAAATAAATATCAGCTCAGCCTGTTTGTCAAGAATAAAGCAGACATCATCTTCAGCTTATAAAAACATAGGCTCACCATGATTGTCTAGCAAAAAGCAGACATCATCATCAGCCAATAAAAACATAAGCTCAACCTTTTTGTCTAGAACACTGCAGGCATCATTATCAGCGTAAATGAATATAAGTTCAGCTGTTTGTCTAGTATAAAGCAGGCATCATCAGCAGCCTATAAAAACATAAGCTCTGCCTGCTTGTCTAGTATAAAGCAGACATCATCTGCAGCCTATGAAAACATAAGCTCACCCTAATTGTCTAGCAAAAAGCAGAAATCATCATACGCTTATTAAAACATAAGCTCAGCCTGTTTGTCTAGCAAAAAGCAGAAATCATCATCAGCTAATAAAAATATATGCTCAGTCTGTTTGTCTAGAACATAGCAGGCATCATCATCAGCATAAATAAATATCAGCTTAGCCTGTTTGTCTAATATAAAGCAGGCACCATCTTCAGCTTATAAAAACATAAGCTCAGCCTGATTGTCTAGAACATAGCAGGCATCATTTTCAGCCTAAAAAAACATAAGCTCAGCCTAATTGTCTAGCAAAAACAGAAATCATCATCAGCTAATAAAAAGATAAGCTCAGCCTGTTTGTCTAGCAAAATGCAGAAAACATCATCATCTTATAAAAAGATAAGCTCAGGCTGATTGTCTAGTACAAAACAGGCACCATCATCAGCCTATAAAAGATATGCTCAAGCTTTTGTCTAGAGCACAGCAGGCATCATCATCATCGTAGATAAATAATAGCTCAGCCTGTTTGTCTAGTATAAAGCAGGCAGCATCATCAGCCTATAAAAACATAAGCTCAGCCTGTTTGTCCAGTACAAAACAGGCACCGTCATCAGTCTGTTAAATGATAATCTCAGCCTGTTTGTCCAGTACACAGCAGGCATCACCATCAGCCTATCAAAAGGTCATGTATTGTCGCTCAATCTGTATGTCTAGTACACAACAGGCATCTTCATCAGCCTTTTAAATGATAAGCTAAACCTGTTTGTCTATTACAAAGCAGGCATCCGCATCAGCCTATTAAAAGATAAGCTCAGTCCGTTATATAGTACAAAGCAGGCATCGGCATCAGCCTAACAAAAGGTAATGCATTGTCGCTCAGTCTGTATTTCTAATACAAAGCAGACATCATCATCAGCCTATAAAAATATAAATTCAACCTGTTTGTCTAAAACACAGCAGGCATCATCATCAGCTCTTAAAAATATAAGCTCAGCCTGTTTGTCTAAAACACAGCAGGCATCATCATCGGCCTATTAAATATAAGCTCAGCCTGTTTGTCTAGTACACAGCAGGCATCACCATCAGCCTAACAAAAGGTAACGTATTATCGTCATGATAAGTTTCAGCCTGATTGTCTAGTGCAAAGCAGACATCAGGATCAACAGTCTATCAAAATAATTTTGTTGCCATGACATTGCCCTAACAATGCTAATTTGGCAATATAAGTACGTTGTCGGAAAATATATAATTTATTTGTACGAGATTTAGAAACAGGTAGAAAATTGAGCATTTGGCGAGCTTTTCTGTCCTGCTTCGCAGCGAGTGCAACTCAGGTAAGCTCGTGTGATGCGGAAGGGTAAGCAGTTCCTGTCAAAATATTGCAAAACAGATTTAAATGCATACATAAATATCTGTTCTTACTAATACATACTTTGCCAGCTTCTTTGAAGTCAATTCCAAATTTATTCCTATTGCCTCCGCCTAAAGGATTATGATGTCCTACTCCATGCCAAATGTAGTTTACTTTACATGGGTGTGGAACGTGGTTACCATTTGGTAGTGCGTCTTTAAAATTTGGATAAGCGGTAGCACACCACATACACACACTCAAAACAAATAATTCAATAAACCTGTAATATAAACGTTGATATTAATCATAGTTCGCACACCGCGTTTCTGGAATAACCTTCATCAAGTACTCTTAAACATTTTGAAGCAAGAAGCAAGGCTTAAACAGGATAGCCAAAATAGGTTAAGGTCACATATGCCTGAGGGATGAGAATGCATAGTTTTAGTAATAATGGCATTATTTAGGCACTGTACATTTCAGTAATGAATATATCTAATAAACCGTGTTAGTCCCGAAGCACTGACTACTGGGCTGCTGATACCCTCTTGGACTAATAGTCCACAAGCAGAGGTATCGAGACAGAACTCAAAAGGGCCTAAACACAATAGCCAAAAATCTGCTAATGTCACTTCTAGAATATATTTAATATGGAGTCATTTTCTTAGTATACATTCTTGACTGGCCACTTCATTTCCTAAAGGAGAGTAAAGTGGAGTTAAACACCATAACCCTAACTCCTAATCCATAGCATTTTGGTATCGTGAATCTGTTTCAAAGTCATCAAATTTTACCTTCGCCATCTCGACTTCGTTAACAGTTAAAGAATGTTTGTGATCACAGATGACCACGATAATGTGCGTTTGTCGTCAAATTCTTTTTTTTTTCTTCCCTGACTTGTCACTAGATTTTTAACAAGACTTACAAGTACCAGTTTTGAACACGACGGGTGCCATCAGTAGAACAGGAACTGCTCACCCTTCCGAAGCACCTGATTTAACCTCAAATTGATTATTATTGTTCGTGTAGCTCAGTCTTCAGTTTTTATGTGGTGTGTTGTTTACTATTGGTTTTGTTTTAGTCCTTTTTTAGCCATTGGGTTGTTTGTCCTTCCATTTGGTATTTTCACACTTTTCTCCAAATAATAAAATAAGAACGATATATCTTCAAAGAAAGCCATGCATATAAATGGCTATATTTCACATGGAAACAGGGCCTATGAGAAGCTAAGGGTTTAGTCGGTACATCGGTCTGGGTCTCGGAGACCCAAGAAGGGGCCTTTGAATCTCTGAAGGCCCCATAGCCTTAGACATAAACGTTTTATTTTGATATTTTTCATTTTGTGGGGGTATTTTCAACTATTTTTAGTTTATTTAATTTTGAGACAAGTCTCAGCCTGTCCCCGGGGCCCCAAAGAAGGATTGTTCCGCCTTGCATAATTTCTCTTGGACGTCCAATAAAAACTAAAAATTAGCAACGAACCTTCCAATGATAATCCATGTATCCTTTTTGATTTTGGTAAAATGACTTCTGATATGTGGGGGTACCTTTATTAATCCAATACATTCAGTACCAAAAAAAATCGGTAAATAAAAAGGTCGCCCACATACATACATTAAGCATTAATTCATACAGTTAAGACTTGTGATGGAACGGTCGTCGTGGTCGTGATCGTATGGTAGTTGGGTTTATGCAACTATGCAATCAGTGCCTATCACCACTAACGTTGTGAGTTCGAAAACCACTCAGGCGGGGTGTACTCGATAAAGCATTATGTGATAAGGTTTGTCAGTGAGTTGCAACAGGTCCGTCGTTTTCTCCGGGCACTCCGGTTTCCTCCACCAATAAAACTGACCGCCACGATATAATTGAAATATTGTCTAAAAACAATGAAAGTGGCGTTAGGCACCATCAAACCTAAACCAAGCAATGGAACATCATAGAATAGGAATTGTGCCTAATTTCTCCGGCATGAGGTACTTACCGAAATTGTGAAGAAGAAAAAAAAATTTTTTTTAAATATAGTTTGTATAACGATAATGTGCGCATGAATATATGATGGAATCCTGAAGAATTTTGAAATTTGAAAAGAAGTAAAAATTATAATAATTTTAATACTGGTATTACCACTGAGTCATTGCACATTTTTTAAAAGATAAATTCAAAAATAATTGGAATGTAGTCATTTGTCGTCGAACTTACATTAAATATAACAATTACAACTAAAGAAGTTTTAAAGGGATTACGAAATGTAGAAAATAATAAGTCACCAGGATATCTTGAAATTAACGATTTACATTGCCTCATCTTTTAATGTTATTATTGATACATCCAACCCTGTCTATGTGGTCACCTGTATTAAGCAGTCACCTATGTTTAAAGGTCACCTGTTATTGTCATGTCATAGAAACTTTAAGAGGTCACCTGTCTAATAAGGTCATTTTTTCTTTATCTATTATGTGACCTCTTAATACGGGTTTTATTGTATTTATCTGTGCTTGTGTTTAACATGGTTCTAAAGTTGGCGCTAAGCATCAATTAATCAATCAATTAAATGAAATTAACCCTTGTTTCATCATAACAATATTTTCTCTATGGCGTAAAAATTACTATAAAAACTGAAAAAAAGGTTTACTTAGATACTCATCTAATATTCTATGTAAGAAAAGCAGAAGAAGAAAAATGTTTGGTCGATCACAATATGTCGCGAAATTTTTGTTTTCTCTCCCCAACAAAACTTAATTGCTTACAAGCTGTTGTAGAATCATTTATGTCGAGAAATATAATACAATCCTAGCCCGAACCTTCCCTAAATAGAAAATTATCGGCCACTTGCGTTTCCGAATATTTGGAAAATAAAATATTGTGTAATTGTTAATGCGCTCGCCTCGAGTCCGGTAGAACATGTGTTCGAGTCCCGGCCCGGTGAAACCAAAGACAGTAAAATTGATATTTGTTGCTTCCACGTTAAGCACTCAATATTAAGGAACTAATGACTAAGAGCAAAGACAGGTTGGCTCTGAATCAGGAAATTGTATCCGAGTGTCGAGACATGTCTGCCAGCGAACTGTTGTTTCAGTGGGCTAGCACTATAAAATTCCAACTCAGCGACAGAGTGACGGTCTAGTACGTCATCAGCATTTCATCAAAATGCAATTTGTTCTCTCCATGATATAAGTACAAATTGCTCATTTGACGTTAAACAACAACCATTCACATAGACAATATTCACCAACATTCATGCAATCATCCTATGCTATTGCATGATATATTTTCAATGTTTTCTTCTAATCGAAAGTAAATTTAAAAAAAAACACATGTTTTCGTAATCAAGCAATATATTGACATCCATATTTCATATTTTAGTCCTCGAAATAAAAATTTGAATTTACTGGTCCAAATAAAAATTCTTGAATTAATTTTTATGTAGTTTTGTTTTTAAAAAATACTGAAAAAATTTACTGGTCTTATCAAAGTTTTACTGATCTTGGGCCGGAGGACCCGTGTTCATAGTGAGGACTGCATATATATGTATATTTCTGAACAATTATTTAATTCCTTAACAATCATCCATTTTGTTCAAGTTAACTTATATAAATAGAGTTAATGCAATACCGGTACTAGCATCCATATTCCTGAAGAGTGATCCTGAACAGTAATTTAATTTTAATCATTTCTAAGATAACTCATATAAATTCATTTTATAAACATGATTGTGTTCGATTAAAAAACAATTATTTCTGACATGTCACATACCTTGTTTCCATCTTACAGATATAAGAATCCGCCGATGATCTAACAAAAAACTGAAATCTCGGGCATATATGTACTACACTGGGTGCAGTGTCAATGGCTATCTATCAGAGCGCGAACAAATATTATGCAATATGCAGGATATGTTTGTTATATGACGTAAACTGTTTGGACAAAAGATGTTATCTTAAAAAAACCTTAGAGTCTAATATTATGTGGACAATAATGTGGTTATTATTATTATTTATTATACTTTATGCAAATTTCTTACATTAGGCCATACAAAGTTAATTTCTTGGTTCTCAGGCCCGCCCGCATGTGGAAATTCGTCGCCGCATTGCCTATTTTTTTGCAAAAATAGTAAAAAAAAAAAAATAATAATAAATGCGGTAGCGCTGTCCGTACGAAAAAACAACCGCATCCGTTTTTCTCTTATATCGCGTGGTCGGTGAAATGCTTTAAAACGCATCATGCTTAAATGAGATTTAAAGCATCGTTATGACAATGTATAAATAAAAAACGTGTTTCCGTTTGACATTTAGACAAAATGTCAATCGTTTCTGTGCAAATTCGGCACAAATGTTTGCCAGTTTTACCAGGAAACATAATAGGGGGCTTCTCCGAAGCTTGTACCTTATTGGAATTGTTAACGGAGATAAAAAATGGTACGTTGGGACCAGCGGATTGGACGTTTCCATAAACAATTAACCACTTGTGATGTTTCTGCCACCATCGGAAGAAATAAAATTGAAATTTTCAATAAAGTAATGAAAAGATTTATACATTGCCATATTTTTCACACAAAAAAAGAAGAAAAAATGCCTCCCTCATCACTTTTTACAGCAGTAAAAGGATAAAAAAAAATGCCTCCCTCCCTCATCAATTTTGACAAAAAAGGGCCTGAGAACCAAGTAATTAACTTTGCATGGCCTTATCCATTCATTTCATTGGACATGCGGCATTTGTTAATTTTCACTAACCTTTTCATAAGACCCGCCCATTCCTAGCAACATGTGATAATATTAGCAACGGGTGTTAATGCCTAAAATTAACACCCGCTGAGCCCGAAGTTTGCCGATCCGGAAAAATTAAATTTGCTTCTATTTAATGTTTTGTTGTTGTTAATGCAAGTAAACTATCTTAATTTATGACTTTTTATTTTTTAACAATTGTCCTTCTAATAACATATGCACACTTGAATCATTAGTCATTCAGTATAATAAAAAAAAAACATACTGCCCTTGGATGAAGGTGTTAGGGTGATTAACACACTCTGTGAAAAAATTATCAACCTCGACTTCGTCTCGGGTGGTAATTTTTTCCCTCGTGTGTTAATCTACCTTAACACCTTCATCCAAGGGCAGTATGTTTATATTATCCTTTTTTTTTTAGCTAATAATGGATTAGGGTTATGACGTTTTACGCAATGAGATATTTATTTTAATAAAATAATGTTGTTAACACTGTTGTATAGTCTCTCGTAGCTCTTTTTAGAGTGTGTTCCCCGAACGTCAACTTTCTTAAAATCACATATGGTATATATTGTTGTCTTAGCAATTTTAATCTATTAAATTGAGGTTCAGTACGTTCAGTAAGGGAGCACCATTAAGGGTATGTTAAAATAGGATTAATTTATCAAAATTTAGATGTTCAAATATAAAATTCCCTATAGAGACAGGAAGATGGCAAACTATTGCTAGGAATGACAGAATGTGTACTTTCTGTAGAGAGAATATTGGAGATGAGTTTCATTACTTGTTTATATGCAAACATGAATTAATCGCTGCTTTAAGATCAAAATTATCCCAATACATTTGTATATTACACCTCAAATCCTACCATCCATAAGATGAAAGGATTACTTTCACTCTGTAACGTGCCACTTCTTAAAAATATATCGTTACTTATAAGTAAACTTGTGGGGTTTTTCTAAAGTAAATTATGTTTTTCTTGTTCTCATTGAAATCGTTTTGTCATTAATCGCCAGTGTACCAATATATATTGTATTACATGTATTGAATTTCTGTATTTTGCAATTGTAATCCCATGTTCCGGCATTTTCTCATGTATTTCTTTATATTAGTTTTTTTAAATTATTGTCTTTGTTAATGTGCATAGACTCTCATAGGTCTTTTTAGAGTGGCTCTTTTACGATTTTTTTTATTAATGTTTTTAATTAATGTTTTTATTAATGTTTATAGCCTCTTGTAGCTCTTTTTAGAGAGGGTCTTTTAAGTTTTTTTTATTAATGTCTTTTTTTTTTTATTATTATTAATGTTAGTAGTGGTGTTTGTATAACTATGCGGCAAAGTAGGTCAAAAATTCTATTGTTCTCCTATTGTTCTCAGGAATGTCAGAAATGTCGTGCCGCTGAACTAGATAGTGGACAAGAAATAACCTTTAAATGTAGATGATTTAAAGGCATATTGTCTACCAAAACCGTAATTTTTTCATACCCAAAATTATTGTCGTTTTCCGTACTGACTTTCATAAAATGAGGAATAAACACCAAATTATTGGCAAATACGCTACGAAACGTTGTTTTTTCGATTTAAAAAAAAGCTGACCATCGTTACTGGAAGCTAATTAATTATGCACTGACCTGAGCGAGGCCAAATCTATTTTTATCTATTTTTATGCCAGTATGCTGCAGCATGTCGTGTTTGCTTACCTCGCAAACACGGCCGTTTTATACTACTCATAGACAATAATTTGCTGTTGCTAGGTGAAAAATTACATATATTGAATAATATCTACCGAAAATTATCATAGGCATCATCATAAATTCATAAAATATGAAAAACAATTGAGAAAAGAAGGCAACATGCTCGGCTTACCGATCAAGCAAAATATTTGCCACTTCAGCGTGAGCTTGGACGCGTAGCACTTCCTTCAGTTCGTTCCAACGGTCCAACTGATCCCCTACATATATCCTGCATTTGTTCCATTTGGAAGATACTGCATTTCTATTCCTCTTTATCTCTGAATCCGTCAAAGTCCGCTTTCTTTCACGTGTTGACACATTCTCTTCCACATGTTGTGTATTGTTTCTAAACAGTGCGCATGCTCAAGACGGGTTCACATAGAAGGCCATATAAATAGAGTCGTGTTAAAATGAATTCTTGTCATCATGGACAATAATTCCGATAACGATAGTTTTGGGTCTTTTTTGTCAAAAAAAGAACACAAATCGTATCTTTTGCAGCATAGCTGTTTAATGATAGCTTAAACAAATCATTTACAATAATTTTGGGTATGAAAAAATTACGGTTTTGGTAGACAATATGCCTTTAAACCATCACATCCATGCAGCGTGATTGTGTATACACAGGTAATAATATAGAACGTTGAACGTCCAAAGAAAATTGGATAATAATAGGAATACATCGCCAAACAAAATATCGAGATGGACTAACACCAGGGATATAACCATTCAAAAATTAAATCTGGAAAGGAGAACCAACACTAACAATTTATTAAATCGGATTCTTCTTAAAAAGGCGTTGGAACGCTTACAAAAGGAGAAATATACTCAATTTTTGCAATATAAACTTTGAATGGGTATACTTTGCATCATTTTTTAGACAGGCGCTGTCACATACACTATACTTTCAACGAATTGTTTTCTACATGCAAAAGATATATGCATCCAAATTATACGTTCCGGATGCGTCTAAATGGATTGTATTTTACAGGAACAGTTACATTAGGAACAAGAAGAGAAGCACGGAGTTTGGTGGCTAGATCGTGGGCACAAAAAAAAAATACATAATATCTATAGAAGAAAAGAAGAAAATTGGGGAACCTGATAGAAAGGAGATCAACGATGTACCGATCAAGATCATATCCCCTTCACCGGACGTGGTCGAACAGGCGGAAACGGCAATCGAACGACAGCAGAAAAATATAAAAAGACGTAGCCAAGTTGGTGGTCGTGAGGTTAACATATCGTCTAAGAGAAGAAAAGTTCATACGAGGAAAAGATTCGTTCAAATGTCGTTCAAAGAATTCGACAACATCAATGCAAAAAGGAGAAAGCAAACAGACTAAAATACTCGATGAAACTGGTGAAACAAATCTTATATAAACTCCATTTCACGTCATGACATAGTGCAGGGAAAGGGAGGAATTCCTGCAGGAGAAGTAAACATCTGCATGGAAAGGATATGATTCCTTCAGGGGAAGGAAAAACCTGCAGGGAAAGGGAAGGCGTCCTGCAAGAGAAGGACAGACTTGCATGGAAATGGAAGGCATCTTGCTAGAAAAGAAAGTAAACTCAATTCAAAATATATGCATAGGTGTTAGGATAAAAGCATACTCTTTCTGATTGGTTCGTCATAAAAGGGCTCCAACATGTATATATGTCCGCATTGTTCAACCTCTTTTACGCGCAGTGACAATATGAAAACACATGTTAGAAAGTATCACGAACCCATTCTCGATGTGGAACGGAAAGCGAATAATGGAAATTCTACCAATATGAGGCTCCTGGAACATCCCTTCCGCATGGTGGTAGCTGCTCCGTTTATTGCGGGAAAAACGACGTTCGTATACAAACTACTGAAAAACTCTAAACATGTGAACTTTCAGAGGATAATTTGGTGTTACAATCAATATCAACCGCTGTATGACACTCTGAAGGATGAAGTACAGAACATAGAATTCGTCCGGGGGATTCCAGATGATATTTCCGAGGAATATTTCTTGACCCCCAAGGATTACAAATCTGATAGTATTAGACCATCTGATGTCCGTGGTGAAAAACGACACTAGGATGGCAAACATTTTTTCCCATGGACGACACAGAAATACCAGTGTGATTCTCATACTTCAAAACGTATTCCCACAAGGAAAAGCGTCGATATACATTGTTTTGAATTCTTAGTACCTAGTACTCTTCAACAACCCCGTCGATCGCATGCAAATAATGACACTTGCAAGACGAATATATCCCAGAAATCCCGAAAAGTTTATGAATATGTACGAGAAGGCCATAACCGCACCTTATGGAAATCTTCTAGTCGATTTACGAGTGGCAACACCCGAACATAGACGACTTATAATTAATCCACTTGACGACATAGAATGTAATTTAAGAGAAGTATGTCATGTAAAATCACACAGTATGAGTAAAACGCTGGACGATGGACAAGAAACTGGATAATGTGTATACGATAGTGAAAAAGGTTCTACAGAACAGAAAAACGATACCTTTTCACAAGATAATCAGTCTGATAATACCTTGCAGACAGTCAACATGGAAAAAAGTGCAGAAAACCCGACTTCTATCGATTGTGGATTATTATTTGCAACACCGTACGATGTACAGAGGAATGTAAAACGAGGATGTCTCATTTTCTGATGTTAAGAAAAGGACAGTATCGGTTGACGATTTCGATTCAGGAGGATATGTACGATTCTGGTTTCGATTCACTCATTAAACGACGTGTATAAGAAACTAAATCAAGAATATATATTTAAAATGTAAACAATTATGAACGAACAAGGCCTTAGCAAGGGGAAAGCCAGCAAAGAAGCAGACGAACTTTTCTTATCAAGAGAAAGGAAACAGCTAATAAAAGAATATGACAAGCTGTTTACAAGAATGTATGCCATTAAGCATAGCCCACTTCACAGAAAAATTACTGAAGAGATACAAAATATCATGGAGAAATATGGATATCCATTCGGAAGAGCCTCTTCAATTGTTTTATGAAGAAACAAACACTTGTTTGACGAACTGTTAGACCAGGAAGAGTCCTATACGGATGGGGAAGACGAGAGCGAAGATATAAATATAAATGATGAAAACTAGCAGAAATGAATTGTAAAGTCTTCATGTGGATAGCTCCCCGACCCATGTTAGACTAATGTATGGGGGTAATTAAATATTTACTGATGTTCTTTTTTGTTTATTTTATTTTTTGCCACTGAAATATTTCCACATGTTAAAATTGGGCATGCGTCACAACAGAGAAATTCATTATCCCTGGCTTGTAAAAATTTAGTTTGTCTGTCTGTTCTGTCTATTAGCATTCTTCCTGATAAAGTATGTTCCGAGTTACATAACTCCGGATTTGTACCTGTAAATACATTTTAATATTAATTTCATTGTTCCAACTCGTAATCCTTGATATTATGTCAGATTTAATTTCACCTTGTTTTGATTGCTGTACATGCTAATAAGTCTTATAGATTAAATGTATCGTCCCATTTCCGTTTCCGCCTGTTCGACCACGGCCTGTAAAGGGGGTATGATCTTGATCGGTACATCGTTGATCTCCTTTCTTTCAGGTTCCCCAATTTCTTCTTTTCTTCTATAGATAGTATGTAGGTTTTTGTTGTGCCCACGATCCAACCACCAAACCCCGTGCTTCTCTTCTTGTTCCTAATGTAACTGTTCCTGTAAAATGCAATCCCTTTAGACGCATATTTTGCACGTAGAAAACAATTCGTTGAAAGAAGTGTATGTGACAGCGCCTGTCTCAAAAATGATGCAAAGTATACCCATTCAAAGTTTATATTGCAAAAATTGAGTATATTTCTCCTTTTTTGTCTTTTTAGAGTCGCTCTTTTGGGATTTTTTTTTAAATATTTTTAATTAATGTTTATAGTAATGTTTATAGTCTATCGTAGCTCCTCTTAGAGTGGGTCTTTTGTTGTTTTTTTTTTATTAATGTCTTTCTTATTATTATTAATGTTGATAGCCTCTCATAGGTCTTTTTAGAGTGGCTCTTTTAGTTTTTTAATTAATGTTTTATAGGGCCGTCGTGGCCGTGATCGTATGGCTGTTGGACTTACAACTACCTATGCAATCAGTGCCTATCACCACTGATGTTGTGGTTTCGACTCCCAGTCAGGCGAGGTGTACAACATTATGCGATAAAGTTTGTCAGTGACTTGCGGCAGGTTTGTTGTTTTCTC
>MJUT01001371.1:684838-697469 GCA_002080005.1 Gigantidas platifrons | reverse complement strand
AGTTAAATAAATGTTATATAATAAATGTTATGTTTCGACAGTTTAACCCGTCACGTAATCTGGGTCACGGGTCACTGTGAGTAGCATGTGTAGTCTATTTTTATCTTGGACAATAGTTTATAAATATAGAATCTTGACAATGTAAAGGAAAGATGCTATGTTATATTTATTCATTTGTTTGATTCTGGAATATTGTTGATTATTGATTTAAACAAGAAAAAAAGGGAAAAAGGGGGGGGATTTTTACAGTTAAATAAATGTTATGTTTCGACAGTTTAAAGAGAAAAATATAAATTTGTTGCGACTAAAGCTTAAATCATCGTTAAAAATTGAACAAATATCAGTGGTTTTGTAAAGGAGAGGAGTTTGAAATAAAAACACAGGACCGGACTTTAAACAAAAATAATAATCTAGGATTATTTGAATATAGAAAAATGTCAACAACAAATTATCGCTACGTCGAGTATGGATATCACGTATATTTGAAGTTATTATATGGACATACGACAACCCAATTTCCGGAAACTTAATGTCAGCAACATAATAGTTTTTTATTAAAAAAAAATCGAGGATCCTGTGTCCATGATTTTTTTTTTTCATTAAGAAATAAAAAAAGATGTAGGCCAAGTCAAAAAATTTTTACTTTCCCACTAGGAGGAAGGAATTTATGGAATTTTGTATGATTTTTTATCTGTTATTTCATGTGAAATGATAAGGTTACGGTGACCAGTGGCGAAGCTACCATTGATGAAAGAATGCACTTGCGGCACTTGCTGCACAAGCAAATCAACAACTAAAAATAATAATGTTAGATTTTGTAGTAAAATATACATATAAACCTCTATGCTGGGACAGGGAAGACTCGGCCTTTGCATTGCTACATATTCACAGAGACATTCAGCTTCCATTGGATGTAGTCGTGGACAAGTTTACTAATACCAGACAAAGAAAATTGCTTCTGGCTTGATTGTGTGTAAACATCCATTACATTATTAACATGATTAAAGGATATTAAATGTAGTTTTAAATAGATTTTCCTACTATCTACATATCAAACTTTCCAAATTTCTTATGGGGGCTTCTCCCGGTACCCCAATACATGTATCTTGAAGGGAAACCCCTAAACCCCCAAAGTGTGCACTTTTAATAACTCCTTCCTACGCCACTGGTGACCATGGCAATTTTGAAAAGGAGATAACTGTATTATGGCAAACGATCTCAAAAGATTTATCAACCCATCTACAATATAAATTTTAATTATCCAATATCATTATTACCATTTGATAAATGACTTTGACATTACAAAATTATATTCCTCAGATGGCACATTAACAATTTAACGACTGAAAATTTTATAATGTTTAGTAAATATTCAGTTCTGATTACTAAAGACAATAATTATTCCCAGTTTAACAGAAATGTTCTACATCTACATTCGAAAGGCCAATATAAAAATTAAATTTGTTTCCATTCCCCCTTAATTTTACCTGGTCTGAAAAAAGCCCCCTGTCAATTTTGTTTTACTCTTTTTAAAGTAGACACATCTTTTTGATGATCTCAAGGAGGAAATCACATTGTACCTGTTAACTGTTTCTTGAATCTAATTTTTTTTTGTAAATCCCCAACTGCCAGGTCTGTTCTAAAAATCAGGGCTGGGTAGGGGAAACATTTTTTGCCTAATTGTGGCCTAAGCTAGCATTTCCATAACTGCCTGGTCTGTTCTAAATATAAGGGTTTGGTAGGGGAAACAATTTTTGCCTAATTGTGGCCTAAGCTTGCATTTCCCTAACTGCCTGGTCTGTTCTAAATATCAGGGTAGGGTAGGGGAAACAATTTTTGTTTAATTGTGGCCTAAGCTTGCATTTCACTAACAGCCTGGTCTGTTCTAAAAATCAGGATCGGGTATGGGAAACATTTTTTTTAATTGTGGCCTAAGTTAGCATTTGATTTATCTAATTTGTTTAATGATGAGAACAGTTTGAAAAATATTACTGCAATTAACTGATAATGGGAAAATGTGGTTTTATCAAGTATTTTAATCAGACTATCAAAATCTAAATCACTGTTTTCCTTTCTAATAGAGTATAAAAACAGGGTATTAAAACCCATTTAACAGTGATTCTATCAGGGTGGTCACAATACAAAAAACAGCTGATATAAAGTTAAATAAGGTTTGAAAACTTCAACTTTTAAGGGAGACTTTATATTAAATGTTAAATGAATGTTTACAATAAATTTAATAATAAAAATCGATGAACAGAAAATAAAAAAGTCATTAAAACACTCTTTAATGATTTAAATAGGTTGACCTTTACTGCTGAGAGTTTATGTGGCTTTAATTACAAAATAAAGCAAAAAGATTTCCTCAAATAATCATTTTGGAATGAGAGATAAGAAGAAACACTTTTCTTATCTATGGTGGTTCAGGGTTTGGTTTATGGTGTTTAATGCCACTTCCACAATATTTCAGTTATATCGTGGCGGTCAGTTTTATTGGTGGAGAAAACCATGACCTGCTGAAAGTCACTAACAAACTTGATTTAGAAAACCACAACCTGTTGCAAGTCAGTGACAAACTTTATCACATAATGTTGTATGGAGTACACCTCGCCATGAAAGGGATTCCAACTCACAACTTTAGTGGTGATAGGCAGTGATTTCATTGGTAGCTGTAACTCCAACTTCCATACGATCACGACCATGACGACCCTTAATTATTTTGGAATGAAGATAGGAACAAACCCTTTTCTTATCTATGATGACGTGGCATTTAAGGTTCAGACAAACTATTTCTTTTCTGAGACGACCCACAATTTTCTTTTCAAAATTTCAAAGATGAGAAAGGTATAAAAGGGAGATAATGAAGCATTAAAAATCTCTTTCATCAGATAGTATTTTTAACATTCAAGGGAAATATATACTAACTCTGAATTCATATAAAAAGTGAGTGAAGCAATCACTCACTTTTTATATGCTTAATTTCAAGTGTCCAATTTTTTTTTCAGCTATACCATGCAGACAACAAAATAATTTTGATGAGATGATAATGTGTGTGATGCCGGCTTTGTAGCTGACAAACACAGCAAGCGGTATTATTTTAGTACTAGCTGACTGAGACAAGAAATATTACTCCACTCGACATACATTTGTAAAATCAAACTCTGAAACAACCAGTCTTTTCTCTTACTCTTTGACATGAATGAGGCTTGAACACACAACAGTCTGTACATTTAATCAATACACCACCATATAAGGTAGGTTTCTTTTTGTCATATTAAAATCTATTTGTTGCTATGGTAATAACTCAGAAACACATAACTCCAGAAACATTGAAAACATTTGGAGAGGGAAATATTTTTTCTTTAAATGGACATACAAATGTATACAGTAGCTATACAATAAAAGAAGAAAATTCTGTAAATAAACTTAATTTCATTGTTAATCGGTTAACTAATTTATTAGCAGGTCATTTCTTAGCTGAGATGTAAAATTGCAAAAACCATCACTGCAAATTTTGTTTTCAAAAAAATTAAACTAAAATTTCGTTAAAATTGCAATATTCATAAAATATCTTAATTAAATCTTTGCAAAACAAAATGGAATGTTAAATTACATGAAAATAAGTTGATTAGCAGAAATTTCTTGATACCCTTATTCACAATATATATTTAACAGTAACTGATGTAAACTTACCATGCTAATGTATTCAATCACAACCATACCTTTACCAATAATTGTAGTGAAAACTTATTATAGTACAAGAAATACATTTCGAAAAGCGTAAACAAATCGATACGTTTAGCAGGCGAAACTATATTACAATGAAAATGTTAGAACTAATATATTTCAAATACACTCTACGACGTAATAACAATGTACAAAAAATCAATAATTTACCTGTGATATCCATTTTTTTGTCACAGACACTTTATTTGTTTTCTTCAGTAAAAGAAAATCCAGTTGATACATTTTCCCTTGGAAATATACACTGCGAATCAGGTGAAAAGTACGGAATAATACAAGTCTTAACTAGACAACTTGGAAATGAATCTATGAATTATATATCCATAATAAAACTAGAAAAACTTTTCTTTATAACCACATCTGATTTTACGGGATCACATATACCCGACACTATACTCGTAAAACAGTTAGATAACATGTCATCATATATAGACATAGTCCGTACACTTCTTCATAAAATACATATATATAATTCTATTAGTGAATATATACTGAACTTTGTAAATTCTCAATTATCATGCATAGTAATTAAATTTTCGAAACCGTTATGGATGTGTTTAAAAATACAAACACACATGTGGTACAATAACTGGGTAGTGAATCACGTGTTTCATGTAGTATTAATAACGGTACACTATCCAAATGAGGTCATTTGTACTTTTAGATTTGTTTATATTGTAATGATTTCAAGTAAAGAAATTGTAAATAAATGTGGTAATATGATTGTTAAAGAATATGGAATGTATTTTATAGTATGTTTATGTGTGAAAATTTCTAAATACTTAATATTTAAATACTTATGACATCAAAAAATGCAATTAATTTATGTAGTCTCAATGTAAACGGTATAAATTTAAAAGAAAAAAGAAATAGGGTTATAGAATGGATTAAAGCGCAAAAAAGTTTAATAACATTTTTACAAGAAACTCATTTTGATGTAAATATAGAAAATGATCTCAATCACAAGTCAGACTATGATGTATTTTGTTGTCACGGGACAACAGCAAGTAGGGGGGTTGCAATTTTTATGAAAAAATCGCTCCATTATGAATTGATTAATAAATACAATGACACCGATGGAAGGTTAATGCTAATTAATGTAGAGATAAACAATACAATCTTTACTCTGGTTTGTATTTATGCACCAAATTGTAGAAGTTCGAGAAATTCTTTCTTTAAAAAGGTAAGTGATAAAATTCAAGAGCATTGGTATCGGTATTACAATAGTCGGGGGAGATTTTAATGAAACATTAAAAGTAATAGATAGAAAGACTTCACGTTCAAATCAAAACAATCAGCCGGTAAGTAGTTTTAAGAATTTAATTAAATCAAACAAACTAGTAGACATCTGGCGATATTTAAATGGAAATATACAACAATATACATGGAGAAGAAAAAATAGGTCACAAGCTAGCAGAATAGGAATGTTCGCCAATCTCATTAGTGATGTCATATTCACTAATTTGCATGTCATTAAACAAATAATTGGTTGGCAGTAAAACAATAACGTAATTGACAGGAAAGTAACCAATTTTTAAACTTTTATAACTTTTTTATTTCCAAACCAATTTTGGTTCTGTTAATTGTTTTAGAGAATTAAGAAAATTCATATTTGTTCTGTCAGTTTACATTTTTTTATTTTGATATGATAAATTTATAATTCTAATATGAAATAATGCATTTTTACGCTTCAAAACTAAATAAAACAAGATTGAATTTCCAATCTTTTTATTCTGAATATTTTTATCAAACCTTCGATGTGAATTAATTATTGCTATATAATTTTCATTTCTGAAAGAATGATTAAATTATCGTAAATAACAAAATAATAATGACAATTTAAAGTTGAGCCTTCATTGAAAGACAAGCGAAATTTTTGATTTCCTGCCAACCACACAGGTAAATTCTCAAGCCTGTGACATCACGGCGAACATCCCTATAGATTTAATTTTAATAGGTACAGATTTTGTAAACTTAATAGAATTTTGTAAAATTAAACCAGCTGTTATACAGTCGACAGATCATCAAAGTGTATTTTTGAAATTTAATCCAGGATTAACTGAAAAAGGTAATGGATATTGGAAAATAAACAATTCAATTTTAAAAGAAGAAGAATATAAAAAAATAATCGATAACCTTATCGATAGGTATTTAAATACAAAGGAAACAATTGATATTAGATTAGCATGGGATACATTAAAAATTGAGATAAGGGAAATAACTACAGTTTATTGTAAAAATAAAGCTAAATCGACGAGAGAAAATCTTAGAAATCTGGAAAAAGATTTAGAATTTAAAATAAAATTAAAGGATGGTCAGCAATATGATAATGAAAATCTAGATAAAAATATTGATGACTTTGAGCATAAAATAAGCAAAATATACGAAAATAAAGCGAAAGGAGCGCAAGTGAGGTCTAGGGAAAAATGGGTGGAACTGGGAGAGAAAAACAACTCTTATTTTTTAGGCTTAGAAAAAAAGAGACAAGCTAAAAAATCTATAAATAAATAAAAAAATGAAAATGGAGATATAATATGTGAACAAACAGAACTACTAAAAGAAATAAAAAAAAAATTATGAACAGTTATATAGTTCAAAAAACCGAAATAAAGAATCTTTAGAAAATTATATATTAAACACTAAGATAGAAAATAAAATAGATGACAATGATAAATTAAGTTGTGATGGAAAGGTAACAGTAGAAGAATGTTCATATGCTATTCATAAAATGAAATTAAATAAATCCCCAGGTTTAGATGGATTGACTGTCGAGTTCTATAGAGTATTCTGGAACAAACTTAAATATATTTTAACTGATGTCCTAAATAAAGGAAACGATGAACAGTGTCTTACTTATTAACAACGTACTAGTATCTTAACTTTGTTGTTTAAAAAGGGGGATCATTTAAATCTAGATAACTATCGCCCTATCTCCCTTTTAAATGTAGATTTAAAAATCTTATCACATGTTCTTGCTCAAAGACTAAAAAACGTATTGCCAAAAATTATTAATGAAGATCAAACTGGTTACGTGAAAAACAGATTCATCGGTTTTAACTTGAGACAAATTCAAGATATCATAGACTATGCGGATCTTTATAAAATTGAGGGGGCAATCATATATATAGATTTTTCAAAAGCTTTCGATTCTATGGAATGGGATTTTATGTTTGAAACTTTGAAACATTTTAGATTTAACGAATCTTTTATCAGTTGGATTAAAACACTATATAGTGATATATAAACATGTGTAATGAATAATGGTTGGGTGTCTGAACATTTCAAAAACTCTCGTGGAATACGTCAAAGATGTCCTTTATCAGCTTTGTTATTTGTTTTATCTGTCGAAATCATGGCCCTAAATCTGAGAAGTAGCAAAGATATCAAAGGGATAACAGTCATATTAGATGAAAAAAATCACAGTATTAAAATTTCACAGCTAGCAGATGATACAACCCTATTTTGCAATAGTAAAGAAGACGTCTTAAAGGCAATGAACGAAATAGAAATATTTGGCTCATTTTCAGGTTTATTGTTAAATAGAAACAAAACAGATTGGAAAACTAAAAAATTGTAAATACAAAATTGCTGGAATCAATTGGACAGAGAAGCCGATTAAATCACTAGGAATATATTTTGGCAACAACAATGAAGAATGTCAAAAACTAAATTGGGAAAATAAAATAGAAAAGATGAATAAACTATTTTGTGCACGGGGAAAAAGAAACCTTTCTATATTAGGAAAAAATGTAATCATTAAATCATTAATTTTACCCCTATTCACATTTTTGGCCAGTGTATGCTTAGTACCAGATATATATCATAAAGAAATAGAAAAGAAATGTTTCAAATTTATATGGAATGGTAAACCAGATAAAGTTAAAAGAAATTTGATTATAAATTCATACGAAAAAGGGGGGTTGCAAATGATTGATATCAAAAGTTATTTCATAGCTCTAAAAGCATCTTGGGTAAGTAGACTGGTAACCGGACATATTTCTAATTGGAAGCTTATACCATTAAATTATTTTAATGCAACTGGTAAAAACTGGTTAGTATTTAGCATGAACCTAGATAGCACAAAATCATTAAATTATTTGAAAAAAATACCAGAATTTTATAGAGAAGTAGTCAAATGTTGGAATTTATGTGGTGGCGGTCAAACAAAATCACCTGTCACATTCATAGATATCAGAAAGCAAATTATTTGGGGGAACAAGCACATTACATTTGAAAATAAATCAATTGTTTTTGAAAATTGGATAAAAAGTGATTTAATTTATGTTAATGATATTTTAGACGCTACAAAACTTAATCAAGCAAATTAATTCTAGAAAAGTTAAAGTTTAAATCTAATTGGATTGCAGAATTCAACATTGTGAAAAAATCGTTTCCAAAAAACTGGATAAAGATTATTAAAACAGAAAATTCAGTCAAAAGTACTGTAAATATTAAAAGAAATAAGATTATATGGAAAAATAACTATATTGAGACTTCATAATTATCGAATAAAATACTATATAATTCACTGCTTTTTAACAAAATAGAGTCTTCTATAGGAGTTGACAAATGGGTAAAAATATTAGATATTCATGAAAAACCTTTCATGAAACCATTATACAAATTTATTTTTTCATATTTGGAAGAAAACAAACTGAAAATATTTAGATTGAAGTTAATACAATACATCATTCCTACAAAAACAATATTATTTCAATGGAAAATTGTGAATAATAATCGATGTAACTTTTGTGGAAATGAAGAAGACTATCTTCATTACTTTATTACATGTTCTTTTTTGAAAACGTTTTGGGAGAAAATATATAATCTTTTTAAAAGTAATAATTTAGAATTTACATTAAAGTTAAAACATTTTATATTTGGTTATAAGATATCTGATAATAATTATTATGGCGTTAATTATTTCATTACAATTCTTGGTTTTTCAATATATAAATCATATTATTTATCTGAACAGAAAACAAAAAATGTAAATGTTTATAAAATTTGTATATGTGAATTAAATAAAAGAATTGATGAGAAAAAAAATCATAGTATAAATAATAGTTTTCTGTATGCTATGAAAAAGAAAATAAATAGTTCTTAGATATTGTTATTTCTATTCTTAAAATGTATTTAAATTTATATCAGCTGATTAATTCCCTGGATAATCAGTGGAGTGTAACAGGGTACATCAAGAGAAGCTTGGACTCTGGATTAAATTTGCAACAAGCAAGAATTCAGAATAAATAAAATTATTATGTTGTTAAAAAAAAAAAATCCTCCCAGGTCGGAGTGAGAGTGAGAGTGAGAGTCTCCACTCTCAGATAGTTAAACTGTGTAACGTCCTCAAATTCTACTAACCAATAAATTCTTGCATAAAGAAACATGCGTATCTTAGTAAAGCTGAAATAAATTAATGCTATATAGTACGGAAAGTATAGATCTGTTAACGGCTGTCACGGGTGATATTATACAATAATACCAATGAATAAAATGTATTAACATGCAGTACCCATGTTTTAAGTGCACTAGAAGTGAATATTAATACATGTATGTCCCTATGTACATGTATACTCGCGACAATCGATGCCATGGCCCTTTCACTTGCTGCAGATAGTTTCCGGTTTACGATATCGGATGCGTTTGCTCTTTCACGTGTTCGCCAAATGTATAGCGAACGATCCCGGGGAAATAATTCTAATTTATACATTTATTTCTTTAAAGGCAAATATGAATTAAAATTAATTAGTAAGGCCATGCAAAGTTAATTACTTGGTTCTCAGGCCCTTTTGTGTCAAAATTGATGAGGGAGGGCGGCATTTTTTTTTTATCCTTTTACTGCTGTAAAAAGTGATGAGGGAGGCATTGTTTCTTCTTTTTTTTGTGAAAAATATGGCAATGTATAAATCTTTTCATTACTTTATTGAAAATTTCAATTTTATTTCTTCCGATGGTGGCAGAAACATCACAAGTGGTTAATTTTTATGGAAACGTCCAATCCGCTGGTCCCAACGTACCATTTTTTTTTTTATCCGTAAACAATTCCAATAAGGTACAAGCTTCGGAGAAGCCCCCTATTATGTTTCCTGGTAAAACTGGCAAACATTCGTGCCGAATTTGCACAGAAACGATTGACATTTTGTCTAAATGTCAAACGGAAACACGTTTTTTATTTATACATTGTCATAACGATGCTTTAAATCTCAATTAAGCATGATGCGTTTTAAAGCGTTTCACCGACCACGCGATATAAGAGAAAAACGGATGCGGTTGTTTTTTCCGTAAGGACAGTGCTACCGCATTAATTTATTTTTTTTTACTATTTTTGCAAAAAAATAGGCAATGCGGCGACGAATTTCCACATGCGGGCGGGCCTGAGATCCAAGAAATTAACTTTGTATGGCCTAAAATTTAAGTTTTATTTTGTTTATGGCGAATGGGTCATAAATCCGTAAATCCCGCTTTTTTTTCTCTCTTGAAAATGGGCAGTCTGATATAGGTGGAATAATATTTGTTAGTGTATTCTACGTTTTTTTTTTTACTTTTTTTACAATTTGTGTTGACTACGTGAAAGATTTACACAATCAGCACGTGCAAGTCGAGAGATACATTTGTATTTGATAAATACACCTATCATAGGTGTGAAAAAAAACATTGCTCAAGACTCCTTTTATTATACTAAGACTTGTAAATTGTGCTTAATAATAAAGTTTAAAGTTTTATAAACATGGATACAAAATGCAACTATTTTGCGTTTTCGATTTTCAAGCCGTCTTCCAATTTATTTGTACTTAAAAAATAAATTTATATTTTATTCTTATAAATGTGTATAAATATCTTCGTAGCCTCTGGCTTTCGGCAATCCTCTTGAAATAAATAAAGAATTAAATTAAATTAAATATCTTCTATAAATTTCAATTTCTTATCTAATTTTTATGTAACAATATGGTCAGGTTGTTATTTTCATTGAATGACAACTCAAAATAGAAGGCAACACAGTAGGGGGTCTTCCTGTATATTGGGTACATCCTGTCAATTACATAAGTCAGAGGTAATAATATATATATAAATATATAATCCTATCCCGGGTAGTCTGCTCATCTAGAGTGCGGTAGATCGAGTGTTCGAGCCCCGACCAACCAAGCGCTACCAAATTCGTATTTGCTGTTTCCACGCTTATAACGCAACATTAGGGAACTAATGATTGGCTAAGAGCAAAGGCAAGGTTGGCTCTGAATCAGAAAATTCTGTCCGAGTGAAGAAGCATTTCTAACCTCGTTCTGTAGTGTCAGTGAGCTAGCACTATAGAAAAAACAACCACATCAGCGAAGTGTGATGGTCTAGTACAAAGCGGACACCATCATCATATCATAAAAATATAACTTGTTCACTCCAAGATAAAAGTGAAATTTGCTCATTTGGCGTTAAACAACAATTAGTCACATAGACAATATTCACCAACATTCATGCAATAATTCTATGCTATTGCTTCTGCACAATATATATTCAAAGTGTTTTTTTTCCTAATAGAGAGTTAATGAAATGACACATTTTTTTATAATCACGCACAATATTGACATCCATATTTTATATTATACAGTCCTCAAAATGAAAATTTAAATATTCTGGTCAAAATCAAATTCTTGAATTAATTTTTACATAGTTCTAGATAAACACTGAAAATTTGACTAGTCTGACAAATTTTGTTTACTGGTCTCTGGCAGGAGAACCGGTGCTCAGCGTGAGGACTGCTGTTTATATATATATATAAACGTCTAAAATTGTTTGTAAATCAACACCAAGTACACAAAACAAATTGATAAAGAATTAAGCACTTCGTTGAATGACAAAATTGTTGTCCCACCGCGGGACTTTATCAATGCATAATGAAATAAAATTTAATTTCATTAGACATTGATAAAGTCCCTCGGTGGGACGAACATTTTGTCATTATTTCATTAGTCATTGACAAAGTCCCTCGGTAGGACGAAAATTTTGTCATTCAACGAAGTGTTTAATTCTTTATCACTTTGTTTTGTGTGCATGGTGTTGTTTTGCAAACCATTTTAGACGTTTATAATTTTTTTTACTTGTATAGTATCGTTATACCGTAACGATACCGTAAGATTGATCGTTGACTTGTTTTTTATACGTTGTATATATATATATATATATATTGTTTCTGAACAATTATTTAATTTTATAACAATCATCCATTTTTTTCAAGTTAACTTATACAAATAAAGTAAACGAAATTAAATGAAATCCATATTTCCTGAACAGTGATTGTATTTTAGTCATTTTATAAATATGATTTTGCTGGATTTAAAAAAAGTATTACAGAAATATAACGTACCTTGTTCCCATCTTACAGGTCTAATAATACGCCGATGATCTAACAAAAAACTAAAATCTCGAGTATATATGTCCTACACTAATTGCAGTGTCAATGGCTATTTATTAGACCGAGAACAAGTCATGTGCTTTTGACTCGAAAATATATTTTAAATTATTCAATAATTATTTTTTATATATACATGAAATGTTATAGTAATAAGGTATACTGTTTGGATGTTATTTTCAAATTACCTTAGAGTCTAATATCATTTGGACAAAACTGTTATTATTATTATTTCATCTAATAATGGGTTAGGGTTATGACGTTTAACGCAATCTGATATTTATTTTAATAAAATATGTTGCAAATACTGTTGCATAGTCTCTCTTTTTAGAGTGTGTTCCCCGAACGTCAACTTTCTTAAAATCACATATGGTACATATTGTTGTATTAGCTATTATAATCTATCAAATTGAGGTTCAGAACATCACCATGTATATAGGAAGTTATCCCCCACATAACAGTCATTTTCATTTCGTCATTCGG
>MJUT01001371.1:631892-643237 GCA_002080005.1 Gigantidas platifrons | reverse complement strand
CCCCACCTTCCATGATAACATATTTTTTTAGGTCCTCCTATAGATCCTCTTGAAAAAAAACATGTTAACATTGAATATTTTGGGATGAACTTACATTTTTGAGCCCTTTTTTACATCCTTTCGACAATTTTGCCGGATTTTCAGATTTTTTCATTCTTCACTGTAGCTGAGGCCTTGTAGCTTATGAACAACTATTGGAATATAGAAACAACCCCACCTTCCATGTTAACATACTGTTTTAAGTCCTCCTATATATCCTCTTGAAGAAAAAACAAGTTAACATTGAAAATTTTGGGACGAACTTGCCGTTTGAGACTAATATTTGCACCCTGAAATATGGAAATATTGAGTATATCATGTATATTTGTCCCAGTTTTCAAGTAGAGGAAGGGGTAGAATTTGGCTAAAATGGGCATCATAATATGCATATATGAGGGTTAATGGCTTTTAAAATAAATCCTAATACATTCAGCATTGAGATAAAACTATATTGATTGGACAAAAATTCCCATAGAGCAGCTTAACCAATAAGGAATATTCTGTAGAAATTATGAAAATCAGAAATTACCCATTTTTCATGTTTTCCGACACTCGTAGAATTTAAGCCCTCTTAGATGATGTTCATATGATTTGTTTAAATAAAGAATTGAAAGATCTTACAGAGCAAATAAAAATTTCACCATGCCCGACCATGTTTCTAAAGAAATAAACCGACTTCCATCAAATTTTACGTGTTTTTTAGAGGGGTAGGGCTAATATTTCGCTATTTATTTGCTAATCAGTAGATAGAAGGAACATAATTATTTCCTTTTTACATTGTTATAGTACCCAGATACAAAAATCAACCGTCATTATGATGCAGTATCCTTTATTTTATTAGTAAAATTAAGATATAAGCACAATCCTGTGAAAATAGGCAAAATTGAAAATATCCCATTTTTCAAGTATTTTGGCCACAAAAATCACTTCATAAAGGATTACCAGTGCTTGATTTATTAAATGTGATATATTTGTTTGGTTTAGCATAAAAAAAAGATCGTAATTTAGTACGAAATATTTTTTTATCTAAACTTTTAAGGGAAAAATGTCTTTTTTTGTCATTTCAGGAAGGGGGAAGGGTAGGTTTTTCACGTCTGACAAAATTCGGTAGACACAAAGTGTATATATCTTTTATTCAATTGAAAGTTAATACTATAAGCTTTCATTTGATACCATATTGATATACTTTCAAGACTGTTTAGTATACATTTAATGCTCGCAAAGACAAAAATTGAAAAAAATCAAAAATCCTCAAAAAGCTGCGACAGGGTGTAAATATTAGCCTCAAACGGCAAGTTCGTCCCAAAATTTTCAATGCCAACATGTTTTTTCGTCAAGCGGATATATAGGAGGACTTAAAACAATATGTTAACATGGAAGGTGGGGGTGTACGGGGGTTATGCTAGCCCACAGACTAATACTGATGAAAAAATATTATGCGATTTTAGGCAGGGTAAGGGGTAATATTTTGTCGCTAGAAGTCCTATACAGGGTGGTACTAGAACACATTTTATTTTAAAATGTCTCCATGACATAATTTCACACGAAAGATGTATAATTTGGTTGTCAATTTATAATATGAAAAAGATATTACACGCTTTGGGCTGAATAGAGCTAAAATCGGCAAAAATTATAATATTCCATTTTTCTGCAATCTACACTACAAAGCATGTTTTTTGATGATGTAATGGATTTAATTTTCGATAAATGCACTAGTTTTAATAAATCCATTATAAAAATATCATCAAAGTTGTGTAATATTTTGTCTATTTTGAAAACAAAAGGTGAAAAATTTCGTTTTTACGCAATTTTATCAGGGATAGGGATATATTTTTTGCCTCCTACGATTACTGAACTTCATAAAATATTAATAACGATAATGTCATCAGCTATCCACCAAACCCCAGTGTGTATGTTCTAATACAATGTAGTTGTTCATAAGCTACAAGACCTCAGCAACAGTGAAGAATGAAAAATCTGAAAATCCGGCAAAATTGTCGAAAGGATGTTAAAAAGGGCGCAAAAATGTAAGTTCATTCCAAAATATTCAATGTTAACATGTTTTTTTCTTCAAAAGGACATAACAAAGGACCAAAAAAATTAGTGGGGTTCGAAGGTGGGAGGGGGGGTGCACGGTAGGCTATCTCAGCCCATGGCATATAAGGCATACAAATCAATAACGAGTATATCCACCGCGTTTATTGTAAAGTTCTGTAACATGCCTCGTCATGCTTCGCACAAGACGCCTAAACCGTTCTTGGGGGAACTGTTGCCACTCCTGTAAGATAGCAGTTCTTAATTCGTCAATATTTTGACATTTTGGATTGCGTTGGTTAATTTTTCGGCCAATAAAGTCCCATACATGCTCTATAGGGTTCATGTCTGGCGACATCGCAGGCCATGGAATTGTCTGAACAGCCCCTTGCTGTAAAATATGTTGCACAATTCGGGCACTATGTGGCCTGGCGTTTTCGTCCATGAACATTGGCCTGTCAGCCAACGCATGATTGTCGAAATGGGGGACTACGTATGGAGCGAGCACATTGTCACGGTATTTTTGACATGTCAGATTACCATCAAGAACGTACAAGTCCAACTTACAGTCAAAGGAAAAACAACCCCAGACAGTTACACCCCCAACCCCAAAAGCAGTTGTGCCCAAAATGTGGTTTTCCTGAAATGAAGTGTTTCGGTGGCGCCAAACCCTTGCACGACGTCGGTAGGGCGTAACAAAAAACGACTTTCATCAAACCAGTGGACCCGTCTCCATGTGCGAATAGTCCACCCCAAATGATCATGTGACCAGTCAAATCGAGCATGGCGATGACGTAATGTCAACTGGACGTTTAATGGGTCGTCGCGCTCACATTCCCTAATGGTGGAGGCGTCTGATTACAGTGCGTGTGCTAATGTGGCCTCCAAATGCTAAATTACCACGAAGTGTACCGGCTGTACTGAACGGCCGTTGCCGCGCCCGTTTGAATATGAACCGGTCCTCTCTCGGCGTCGTTTTGCGAGGTCTACCTGTACGTGGACATTCCCCGTTTGACGAAAACGCTGCATCAGTCGTACAATGATGAAATGGTTAACCCTGAAGTGGTCTGCCATCATTCTATGGCTAAAACCACCGCTATGCATGCCAACAGCTTGCCATCTTTCTGGTATGGTTAATTTTCGCCGCACCATACCAAACCAATAGAAAATGAAACTTAAAACTCTACACAAACAAAATCAGCTTTCATTCGCAAACACAAATGTTGAAAAGTACACGTGGCACTTTACACACCCTGTCATATACACATAAATGAAAATCGATCAATAACCTGTTTCACAGGTAAGTAAGTATGTGTGTACATGTAACGAAAACAGCAAACCGATTTGAAATAAGTTCACTATTAGAAAGGATATTATTGAAACAAGTCAGGTGGTGCTTAACTTTTGTCGGACTGTATATATGTATATTTCTGAACAATTATTTAATTCCTTTTCAATCATCCATTTTGTTTATATAAATAGAGTTAATGCAATATCGGTACTAGCATCCATATTCCTGAAGAGTGATCCTGAACAGTAATTTAATTTTAATAATTTTTAAGATAACTCAACATGATTGTACTCGATTTAAAATAAAAAAAAATACTACTGAAATATTACATACCTTGTTTCCATCTTACAGATATAAGAATTCGCCGATGATCTAACAAAAAACTGAAATCTCGGGTATATATGTCCTACACAGGATATGTTATATCAGGTATACTGTTTGGACAAAAGATGTCATTTCAAAATTACCTTAGAGTCTAATATCATTTGGACAAAACTGTTATTATTATTATTTCATCTAATAATGGGTTAGGGTTATGACGTTTAGCTCAATCTGATATTTATTTTAATAAAATAATGTTGCAAACTGTTGCATAGTCTCTCGTAGCTCTTTTTAGAGTGTGTTCCCAGAACGTCAACTCTCTTAAAATCACATATGGTATATATTGTTGTCTTAGCAATTATAATCTATTAAATTGATGTTCAGTAAATTTACTAAGGGAACACCATTAAGGGTATGTTAAAATATGATTAATTTATCAAAATTTAGATGTTCAAATATGAAATTCCCTATAGAGACAGGAAGATGGCAAAATATTGCTAGGAATGACAGAATGTGTACGTTCTGTAGAGAGAATATTGGAGATGAGTTTCATTACTTGTTTATATGCAAACATGACTTAATCGCTGCTTTAAGATCAAAATGTATCCCAAAATATTACACGTCAAATCCTATCATCCATAAGATGAAAGGATTACTTTCACTCTGTAACGTGTCACTTCTTAGGGATATATCTTACTTATAAGTAAACTTGTGGGGATTTTCTAAAGTAAATTATGTTTTTCTTGTTCTCATAGAAATCGTTTTGTCATTAATCGCCAGTGTACCAATATATATTGTTTTATTGAATTTCTGTATTTTGTAATTGTAATCCCATGTTCCGGCATTTTGTCATGTTTTTCTTTATATTAGTTTTTTAAATTAATGTTTTTGGTTAATGTATATAGCCTCTCATAGGTCTTTTTAGAGTGGCTCTTTTAGGATTTTTTTTATTAATGTTTTTAATTAATGTTTTTATTAATGTTTATAGCCTCTCGTAGCTCTTTTTAGAGTGGGTCTTTTAGGTTTTTTTTTAATTAATATCTTTTTTTATTATTATTAATGTTAGTAGTGGTGATTGTATAACTATGCGGCAAAGTAGGTCACAAATTATATTGTTCTCCTATTGTTCTCAGGAATGTGAGAAATGTCGTGCCGCTGAACTAGATAGTGGACAAGGTATAACCTTTAAAGGTAGATGATTTAAACCATCACATCCATGAATCGTGATTATGCAAACAGAGGTAATAATTGGTCCAAAGAAAATTGGATAATAATAAGAATACATCGCCAAACAAAATATCGAGATGGACAAACACCAGACCAGGGATATAACCATTCAAAAATATGGAAAGGAGAACCACCCCTAACAACTGATTAAAGCTGATTCTTTTTAAAAACACGTTGAAACGCTTACAAAAGGAGAAATATACTCAATTTTGGCAATATAAACTTTGAATGTGAATACTTTGCATAATTTTTTAGACAGGCGCTGTCACATACACTATACAGTCCAACCTGTATTAAGAGGTCACCTTTGGGACAAATAAAAAGTGGTCTTTCAAGACATGTGACCTCTTGAAAGAGGTTCAATTTATATGAAATGTTTTATGATGGGACAGGAAATGGTGACCTTTTAAGACAGGTGACTGCTTAATAAAGGTGACATCTTGGGAAGGTTTGACTGTACTTTCAACGAATTGTTCTCTACATGCAAAAGATGGATGCATCCAAGTTATACATTCCGGATGCGTCTAAATGGATTGCATTTTACAGGAACAGTTACAGTAGGAACAAGAGGAGAAGCACGGAGTTTGGTGGCTAGATCGTGGGCACAACAAAAACCTACATAATACCTATAGAAGAAAAGAAGAAAATTGTGGAACCTGAACGAAAGGAGATCAACGATGTACCACTGTGTTATTGCAGATTTTTTAACAGATAAATTCAAAAATAATTGGAATGTAGTCATTTGTCGTCGAACTCTATATTAAAGTAATATGAAAGGCACATATCGTGGAATTTTTTAGATTAAATATTTTCACTTAATATGTCACTTAATTTTAACTAAAATAAACTGCATAACATTAAAAGTCCGCTCAAAAGCAAATTTTAAGAATAAATCGCAAAATATTTGACAACAGATAATATTCTGTTTTCGCGTACAGTAATGCAAATGACCCAAAATTTGAACTCTTTCGGGGATATTATCGCTCATGCGCACTGTTCAGTAGATGCAAAAATAAATAAAAATATCTTCCGTGTGTACCACATAAGAATAATTGCAAAAAAAGAGGTTCACACGACATGAAACAGACAGATTCCTCAATAATCATTGTCAGGAATGTGTGCGTTCTTACATCGGCATCCATGATTGTTTATCTTTTCTTCACGAGGTCATGATCGGCAATCATCGGAACAAAACAACCGAAAGTTAATCAGTCTCAACAACAATGGCGAGGACGATAATCATGCACACAGCTTTGCAGATTTCTAGTTGTTGTGAACATATTTCGACTTGAAACATGCATGAATAGCTTAGTAAAGGTACCGCCGTATTCTAAATTGAATTTTCAGGGGAAAATGTTATTCACCCAAAACTGGTGTAATAATACTTTAAATACTGAAGAAGTTTTAAACGGATTACGAAATGTAGAAAGTAATAAGTCACCAGGATATGTTGAAATTAACGATATACATTGCCTCATCTTTAGATGTTATTATTGATACAGTCAAACATGTCTATGTGGTCACCTGTATTAAGCAGTCACCTATGTTTAAGGGTCACATTTTATCGTCATGTCATAGAAACTTTCAATTGAATTGAACCTCTTTTTTTAAAGGTCGCCTGTCTAATAAGGCCACTCTTTCTTTGTCTCTAAGGTGACTTCTTAATACAGGTGTTATCGTATTTATCTATGCTTATTTAACATGGTTCTAAAGTTGGCGCTAAGCACCAATCAATCAATCAATCAATCAATCAATCAATCAATCAATCAATCAATCAATTAATCAATCAATCAATCAAGCAAGCAAGCACTCAATCAATCAATCAATCAATCAATCAAGTAATTTAACATGGTTCTTGAAAGCAAAATGAAATTAACTCTTGTTTCATCATAACAATATTTTGTCGATGGCGTAAAAATGACATTAAAAACTGAAGAAATAGTTCACTTAAAGACTCGTTTAATATTCTAGACTATGTAAGAAAAGACAGAAGAAGAAAAATGTTTGGTCGATCACAAAGTGTCGAGAAATTTTTGTTTTCTCCCCAACAAAACTTTCTTACAAGCTGTTTAACATAGAATAATTAATGGTGAGAAATATATAATCCTAGCCCGGACCTTCCCTAAATAGAAAATTGTCGGTCACTTGCCTTTCTGAATATCTAGAAACGCAAATGTGGTGTAATGGTTATGAATAGTATGCTCGCCTAGAGTGTAGTAGATCGAGTGTTCGAGCCTCGACCAACCAGTTGCTACGAAATTGGTATTTGCTGCTTCCACGCTAAGAACGCAACATTAAGGAACTAAGGATTCTTTAAGAGCAAAGACAAGGTTGGCTCTGAATCAGAAAATTATGTCCGAGTGGAGAAGCATTGCTACCCGGGTCCTGTTGTTTCAGTGAGCTAGCACCATAAAAAAACAACCACCTCACGAAAGTGTGATGGTCTAGTACAAAGTGTGATGGTCTAGTACAAAGTGTGATGGTCTAGTACAAAGTGTGATGTTCTAGTACAAAGTATGATGTTCTAGTACAAAGTATGATGGTCTAGTACAAAGTGTGATGGTCTAGTACAAAGTGTGATTGTCTAGTACAAAGTGTGATGGTCTAGTACAAAGTGTGATGACAAAGTGTGATGGTCTAGTACAAAGTGTGATGGTCTAGTACAAAGTGTGATGGTCTAGTACAAAGTGTGATGGTCTAGTGCAAAGTGTGATGGTCTAGTGCAAAGTGTGATGGTCTAGTACAAAGTGTGATGGTCTAGTACAAAGTGTGATGGTCTAGTACAAAGTGTGATGGTCTAGTACAAAGCGTACATCATCATCATATCATTAAAATGTAACTTGTTCACTCCAATATATAAGTACAAATTTCTTATTTGGCGTTAAACAACAATCGTTCACATGACAATATTCACCAACATTCATGCAATAATCCTATGATATTACATAATATTTAAAGGTTTTTTTCTGATAGAGAATTGGGGATATTCAAAGGTTTTTATTTATTTTTTAAAAAGTAATTAATGAGTGAAATATCACATGCTACAATGTATATTTAGTTATAATCTAATGAAAATGAAATAAAATATATTCATTTAAAAAGAAAAATTGAAATAAAGAAAATAACAAATTTAATGAGAAATGAAATAATATATTTGTTGTAATTTAATTTTTTTTTAAAGTAATCAATAAGTGAAATATCAGATGCTATAATTGGTTAAAATCTAATGCAAATGAAGTAAAATATATTGATTTAAGAAGAAAAATTGAAATAATTGTAACATGTCAAAACTTTCCATTAAATTATTTTTGAGTTGTCTCTCTTTTTATATTAAGATATCATTCACTTCAGTAATTACAGGTAAAAAAAAAACTACTCACTAAAAACTCACTTTTGATTAACAACTGAGACAGGGTACATGATTTTATGTCTCAGAAATTTTGGACAAAGAGATTGAATAAGAATTCTTTTAGAAAGAAATAAGGTAGATCAATGTGTTATTGCAATTAGAAAGATGTTGTTTTGGCTGTGAATTTTGTCTACCATTTCCTTATTTAGGCGTTGCTAATTTAGATCTTACTTATGTGAAATTTATGTGTCATTCCAATATTATATATATACAATGAGTGAAAAATAAATTCATCATGAACCTGATATTTGTATTTTCGTAAGCCAATTGATAGCTTTCGGAGGTTACAAAAGAAAATGACAAATTTAATGAGAAATGAAATAATATATTTGTTATAACTAAATTTAAAAAAAGTAATTAATAAGTAAAATATCACATGCTATATTTAATTAAAATGTTCAGACTCTGTTCAGACAATATTCATAATGTTCAGACTCTGTTAAGACTTTTCAGACAATGTTCTTAATGTTCAGACTTTTCAGACAATGTTCAGACTCTGCTTAGACAATGTTCAGAATTTTCAGACAATGTTCTTAATGTTCAGACTTTTCAGACAATGTTCAGAATCTGTTCAGACTTATCAGACAATGTTCAGACTCTGCTTTGACAATGTTCAGAATTTTCAGACAATGTTCAAAATATTCAGAATTTTCAGAAAATCTTCAGAATCTGTTAAGACTTTTTCAGAATTTCTAGCACAAAACTGGTCATTCAGAACTTCTTGACTTTATAGTGTTCTTAACATAGAACAATTTATGGCGAGAATACAATCCTAACCCGACCCCTCCCCAAGTAAAAACAATTGTCGGTTTTGGAAGCGTAAATGTGGCGTAATAGATATGGTCATCCTGCCTGCCTAGAGTGCGATAGATCGTGTGTTCGAGCCCCTGTCGGGTCAAGCAAAATGCTATGAAATTAGTATTTGTTGCTTCCATACTAAGTACGCAACATTAAGGAACTAAGGACCAAGAGCAAAGACAAGGTTGGCTCTGAATCAGGAAATTTTGTACGAGTAGAGAAACATTTCTACTCGCGCTTTGTTGTGTCAGTGAGCTAGCACTATAAGAAAAAACAACCACCTCAGTAAAAGTGTGATGGTCTAGTACAAAGCGGACACCATCATCATATCATCAGAATGTAACTTGTTCACTCCAAGATAAAAGTGAAATTTGCTCATTTGGCGTTAAGCAACAATTAGTCACATAGACAATATTCACCAACATTCATGCACCAATTCTATGCTATTGCGTCTACACAATATATATTCAAATTTCTTTTTCTAATAGAGAGTTAATGAAATGACACATTTTTTTTTTATACTCACGCACAATATTGACATCCATATTTCATATTATACAGTCCTCAAAATGAAAATTTACATATTCTGGTCAAAATCAAATTCTTGAATTAATTTTTACACAGTTCTAGATAAACACTGAAAATTTGACTAGTCTGACCAATATTTTTTACTGGTCTCTGACAGGAGGACCGACGCTCCGCGTGAGGACTTATATATTCTGAACAATTATTTAATTTCTTAACAATCATCCATTTTTTTCAAGTTAACTTATACAAATAAAGCAAATGAAATCCATATTTCCAGTACAGTGACCCCGAACAGTGATTGTATTTTAATCATTTTATATATATGATTGTGCTGGATTTAAAAAAAATAGTATTACAGAAGTGTAACTACCTTGTTCCCATCTTACAGGTATAATAATACGCCGAAGATCTAACAAAAAACTAAAATCTCGGGTATATATGTCCTACACTAGGTGCAGTGTCAATGGCTAATTATTAGAACGTGAACAAATCATACGCTTTTGACTAGAAAATATATTTTAAATTATTCAATATATACATGAAATGTTATAGTAATCATGTATACTGTTTGGATGTTATTTCCAAATGACCTTACGATTTTGGTAGACAATATGCCTTTTATAAATTGTAAAGATAGCAAACTATCACGCATTCGTATATTAAAACTCTTCATGGTCAATACCAGTCTTCTTTGTTTGATAATGTAAAGAGCATCTTAGATAATTGTGGTTTCAGTAATATCTGAGAGAGTCGGGAAAATTTGAATTCTACATGGTTAAATAATTACATTAAAGCGAAGATTATTTGACCAGTTTCAACCAGAATGACGATCAAATACGGAATACTATATGTGATTTTTATAAGAATGTTGTTGTATTGTTGCGTAACTAAATGTAATTAAGTTTAATTAACTTTTAAGAATTAGGATAAATTTTGTAGATGTGCATTGCAGAGACGTTTGTTTATTGTGCAAAAAACTAAACTATGATCGTTTTTTTTATATAAAAAAAAAACAAATATGTATTCGGACAATTAATTATGATTCTTTAAATCAGAACACAATTTAATTAAAACTTCATATCACAACAAGAAAAAAAAAGAATCATAATCGTAGAGTTCAACTTTTTTTGCAACCTTCTTTGTACAGTTAAATGGGTTTTGTGTGAACGATATCCTTGCCCTGAATTTTAACTGTACAGAAGTGTTTGCAAAACTGACGGGTTTCCACGCAATGAATGTATGCTAAACAATGAAGTCTGACATGTGGGCCCTTCGGTGAACTACTTGGTTTTGTTAGTTTTCCTTTTTTTAAATTGTACAACAGCATAAATCTACTTCGAGGCGATGTTCAAGTATCCGTGCGTGTGACGTAGCAAACCACCCGTGACACTTAATTGTTTTCTTAAAGCCTTAGGATTTCTTTATTTTCATGCAAAACAAGTTCGGAACGAGATATATAAGAGAACAAAATCTGAAAGAAAAGCACTCTTCTTCCGCATTCTTCTTTTTATAGATTGGTCTCATCCCCGTTTTCTTTACACATTTTAAACTTCAAAGTTTATTAATATATCAAATATCCGTTGGTAAGATTTTTACGAAATCTTAGCCAGTAAGGTGTTGTTCCCTTATTTGGCTCCTTTCTGAAATTACACAGAAAAAAAAACAAATTACAGGCAGGAAATACTCTAGACATTTTAC
>MJUT01001371.1:605073-617214 GCA_002080005.1 Gigantidas platifrons | reverse complement strand
TTTTTTCCTCGATTTTACCGTTATTTGTATGTAAAATGCCTCGACCCCTAGGTACTTTAATTGAAAATTCCACGATTCCTGGTAAATAATTGATAGTTTTGCATCTTCCTGCAAGTAGTTGACATGTGGAAATGTGGAATTGTTACGTTTATATCAGTTTAATTTCACATCCTGTCTCGTCCCTAGACGTTTGAAGTTCATCAATTTTTTGGCAACAACGTACAAACTTAACAAAGAATGCACGGTGATTGAACTTTAAATCGCTATTAAAAAAAAATCTGCTCAATATTTAAAAATTATGCTGATATCCACATAATCTTGAAATGTTTATCGATAAGAAAATGTTATTTGTATCAGTTTAATTTAACGAGAAAATACTTCCAAATTATTTTTTAAAAAGTGCATAAAAACCTCGATAAATCATGTACAATCCCTATTAATTTACGGTAATTTGTAAATTCAGTCGTTCGAAATGTGTCAAATTCGATCAATAAAATTAATATGACAAAAAATATGCTGATATCCTGTCGAAGCTGAATAATGATTCTTTCCGAAAATCGAGTTTCTAACAGTTTAATTTGTGTTCTTATTACTTCCAATTTTATTTGAAAATGACAAAATTTTTAAGATCGAACAAGAAAAATCCAACATGGCGGAGCTCACCGGAAATAGTGTTCATGTTTAATAGTACACGGATTTGACAGATTATATCATCTATTTCACTCATTTATTCACGATTCTTTTAAAATATTCCACCTGATTAAAAATATTTCATGTCAAGAGTGTGCATTTTCCTCTTTAGCCACTTTGTGGACACGCCGAAAATATAACGTTTGTTTGTAATTTTTAACACTTGGCTTGATACTGTCCTTGAAATTTTTCTGGATTACAGATATTTTTTTCTTGCAATTATGTAAATTGTTTCGAGAAGTTAAGGTCCGCACAGGGGAGTACAATACATCCTAATTAATTATACACAAAGCCATAAAAATGGCAGAACCCCCGGTGCGTTTATTTCCTGTATTATTGTACAGGTAATTAATTTCACACACTTTTTTTTAAATAATATAATTCGACCAGTAAAAATGACAACAAAAATGTAGCATTATACGATTTTGGCTACAAGAATGCTNAATGTTTTGAACCGATTTTTTTTAATGGAATAATTTTAATAGTAAATTTCACATTTTAATGTAAAAGTTACTTTAAATAATTCATCTGAATATTTGTTTTCAGATAAATTAATGAATTCAATGATTACCTAAAAAATGCATCTTACATGTTATATCAGTACAATATATGACCAGAGACATATTATTTTATATGTTTGTCATATTAACGGGTTATCGAAAGCTAGATCATAATTAATTTAAATTACAGATTCTAGTAATCGAACCTGATTATGACTGGTATATTGCATAGTTCCAGAGAAAATATAGGTACCAGTCGAAAAGTAATTACAGAGTTATCGAACCTAATTATGACCGTAATAGTTGAATATGTGAATTTTTCAAATTCGTTAAATGTTTAAAGTCATCAAAAAGACTATTTTTCGTTTAATATTTGTGGAGTTCTACCTACTTTATCGTAAATTACTTCTTCTACATCCGCCGTTGATATGTTGTAAAACGTTGACTTGATTGAGGGTGCAAGACAAATCGGCATTTGGTTTCGATCCCGGTTTCCATCATTCATGTTTGTTTAAGAACTACTGCTTTCAAATTAATCCATATGTTATCGAATAAAAATATTGACACACGCATTTTCAAATACATAATGTACCATCCACGATTTTTAAGTAGGAAATATTACGAAATCAGAAAATAATTTGTGACAGTGCAGTGATACGAGTAGCTGCGGAACCGTAGCCCTTTATGGTCCCTTTTTTTTCGGTTGCCAAATAGATGTATTATTTTAATTTACTGAATAAAATAAAATATTTAAATTTTTTTAAACAAAACAAAGTTGCTATTGTTATTATTTTTTTATGACAGTAGATACTTTCGGATTTAAGCTGGCTTATACATCCGGGCAGTATGGTGCCCCAATTCTCGCAGATATATAGACGCGAGAGCGACGCGAGAAATTGAGCATTAGTGTGCAGTCTACGTGGGGGGTCTACCGACGTGTTCTACAGTAATGAGGACTAATCGTCCTCTATAATACGTTTTACAATATGATATATACTTATTTCTGTTTTTAGGATGTTCTCTTCTCACCTTAAATTACAGAACACATAGAAGACCTATGATACATTTTACAATATAATATATACTTATTTCTGTTTTTAGGATGTTCTCTTCTCACCTTAAATTACAGAACACATAGAAGACCTATGATACATTTTACAATATACAGACCCTGGATCGTATAAGTTTACACTATGCACGAAACGCAAACGAACGAAAAACGCAAACGAGACGAACGGAAAACGAACGAAAGCTTCACACGAACGACACGAAAAACGCACGATATACGAAGCGAACGCACGATACACGAAACAAACGCACGATACACGAAGCGAACGCACGATATACGAAACAAACGAACGATACACGAAAAGACGACACGATACACGAATAACATCGTGTTATTATGTGAATGACTTTTGTGCAAATTTATGTGATTAACTTCTGTAATCTTATATTTTATGTGATTAACTTCTGTAATCTTATATTTTATAAGCAAGTTATTTATATAAATGATAAATTAGTCGGTAAAGTAATAGGATAATACAATTTATATTAAATAGTTTATATTACCAATGAGTTTAATCGAATATTATATTTATGATTAAATTTTAAATCTCATATATTTGACTTCCAAATATGACTTTCTATTTATATAATTAAACAAATTTATATTTATTTAATTATATAATTATACAGAATTAATATTTATAATTATTCGGATTCTGAGTTGACAATTCCAACCAGACATAGGTGTATCAGTTATTTTCTCGGTTAAGGTGTCCGAGAGGCGTGTGGCTTCAAAAGGTCATATAATTGTTAATTAGAATGAAATTACAAATGTAAGAGTTGACATTTCACACCTGCTATGCATGTATTTCCCAGGTGAAACTGCCAGAGGCGTTTGTTTACATACATGTAGATGATTTCTTGCTTATTTGTCATAGAGTAAATTATAGAAAAAATGCATTTATTAAATATGTTTTTCCCTTATTGTACAAAATTACTGGTACATGTAAATAAAGGAAATACATGTTTTTATATGTAAAGTTTTGTTTACACTTTAATTAAAATTTGTTTAATAATAGTAAGACTGAAATTGTAGTAATTATTTTAAACTGGAAATCGTAGGGTGGGTTCGTTTCGTGTATCGTGTATCGTTCTTTTCGTGTATCGTTCGTTTCGTGTATCGTTCGTTCGTATTTCGTTTCGTGTATTAGTCTAATTAAAATGGCGAACGATACACGAAACGAAAGAATAAATTACACGCACGAAACGCAAACGAACGGAAAACGAAAAACGAACGAACGATACACGCAAACGAAACGAAAGAAAAACGCAAACGATACGAAATATAGAAGACCTATGATACGTTTTACAATATGATATATACTTACTTCTGTTTTTAGGATGTTCTCCTCTCACCTTAAATTAACTGATAGATGTAAATACCACAAAAAACTGCAATGGCTCCTGTTATCAGCAACTGATCGTATTGTTGTGATCACAAGCTTCAGATGACATGTGATTAGATGTACATACCTTTGAACAGGTACATTTTGATGACCATGATAATACGTTGTTTGATAAAATACAAGATAACAGCATACAGTATAATGTCTTTATATTAACTATATTTGGAGCGTACGTGCATTTTGTCTTATTGGTTTAATTTAACACAGAGCTGATATTTGTTTTTTGGGTTTCATTGCTCGACTCAATTTTTTAAAATAATTCACCTGAAACATAAATTTTAAAGCAATTGTGATTTGAGGATTTATTTATCACAAATAATGTTTTTTCCTCACGTCTTTTTGCCCTCGAAAATGTAATTATTGAAAATTTCCTTATTAAAAATGACTGAAATATAATAAATTGATCAGAGCATATTTATTCTCAATCTAATTAAAATTAGATGTCAGTTGTATTTCTTTTCGTCGGCGATAGACTAGATGTTTGTTGTAGCTTGTCACTTGTCCCCTTCGCGAACCCCTGGTGCATCGTCAAAGGGAAAAAGACACAAGAACCATCTAATGTTAATTTTATTGGTTTATTTATATGTATTTAAACTGATAGATGTAAATACCACAAAAAACTGCAATACGAAATGCTTGGTACGTCCAGGTTAATATAGATTTCCCCCCAAATATTTAGTAAAAATTAGAAAACAAAAATACAAGTATTTGTCCGCTAAACATTGGCACACACAATTTCTTGCAATGAGATAAGTAAATAAATAAGTAGATTATGAAATCTAGCTTATCATTTGTTATCTTGTTGTATTGTATTGTAACATAAATACGCATTTTTCCTTTGATGTTTTTATGCAATAATCAACTTAAAAATAGTTAACTTTTACAAACCATGGTCTAACATGAATATCTTGATGTTATTCCATGATGTTGACGTCATAGATTTGTTATTCCATGATTTTGACGTCAGATCTTGATGTTATTCCATGATTTTGACGTCATCATGTAATTTCTGTTACAAAACATATATACCATGGATCTTACTCATGAACTTATTATTTAAACCAACCCATCCTTCGGATTCGTTGGTTTAAACTAGTTAATTCGTAAGATCCATGGTATGTATATATAATACTTAATACTACGAAGTTTTCAGTTGTCAACTTTTTTCAAAAGGATTTCTTTAAAAGAGAATTATAAAATTTTATCTGAACAGGAATAGTGGTATTGGCTTTAAAAATTATGTTTATTTAAAGCGGGAAAATATTTAAAAATAAAATAACGGGTTAATACTGAGATAGAAATACAATTTTATTAATTATATTTGCATGTCATGTCAAAAAGTGAATGGTGTAATGGTTACAGTGCAAACGATTATATATATATATATGTGAGTTTCAGTTTATGCCATAACCATTTATTGTAAATGTGTTCTTGCAAATAAAATATTGTCTATTGTCTGTTGTCTATATATATATAAAGTCTCTAATTATGTATAAATAAAAACTATAACACAAATTTCCCAGACGTTTCGGCCATTACGGCCTTCTTCATTGGAAATATTTTAACACTCTAGACACACTTTATAGAGTGTTAAAAATATTTCCAATGAAGAAGGCCGTAATGGCCGAAACGTCTGGGAAATTTGTGTTATAGTTTTCATTTATATATATATATATATAGACAATAAAATATTGTCTATTGTCCATATATATATATAGACAATAAAATATTGTCTATTGTCCATATATATATATAGACAATAGACAATATTTTATTTGCAAGAACACATTTACAATAAATGGTTATTGCATAAACAGAAACAATACAGAATAACAGACTCATGGAATTACCGTGGTATTTAGTGCTATATTAACATAGCCACAGTTTCTAAATGGCCTTTCTCATTAAGAAACAATCATTTAAAAAGTTGACTGTAATTTTAAGAGTGACCGGCAAACTACTATTAAAAAGTAAAGACATTTGTCTTAATGAAATATTTGAGTTAACTATTTTAATGTTAACCTTTTGTTTTTCCTAAAGATATATAATGTAGACAAGTTGAAAAGAAATGATATTCGTTCTCAACTTCTCCTGTATCACATGACAGGCAGACACGATTCTGTCTCTCTATATTTGAGTAACGATCTTTTTCAATGACTAGAGAATGAGCACTAAGTCGAAATTTGCTCACCAAAGATCTATCTGATTTTAATTTACAGATATCAATGAATGGGGGTCTTTCACGACTTTTATGAATTTTTCGAAAAAACTTCAACTTTTCACACTCATTAATCAGACTATTCATATTCTGTTTAGCCTGATCTTGAATCCTTTGTTGAATGCTATTAATATATAATTTATATAAGACAATATTGGTAGTTTCTGCTTCTCAACTCGGCATCGGTGGTTTTAAAGAGAAATATAGGGTCTAACACCAGGAGAGATGCAAGATAGTAAAATCTGCGACACCCGAGGATAAGATTTAAATCGTATCGGACGAGGCTTGTCCGAGTCGGATACGATTTAAATCTTACCCGAGGGTATCACAGATTTTACTATCTTGCACCTTTTACGGCGTTTGACTCTTTTTCTCACCCCTTTCTATCGTGTCAATGTTTGTTTACATTTTGTGTAGTTTGGCGCATTAATTTTCGAACCGCATCACAGGACCAAAATGCCACGCCACGTAATAAAATAAAACAAAACGTTAATTTTACTATTTTAAAAGGGTTCAAAATCATACAGTTAACAACTTGTGATATATTCTACAGTAAAAAAAATCAAGCACCTTTTACGGTGTTTGACTCTTTTTCTCATCTCTTTCTATCGTGTCAATATTTGTTTACTTTGAGAAAATATAGAGTGCTCTCCCTTGTTAGTAACTAACGTAAATAAAAAAATTACCTCCCTTTGACCAACGTCAAATAACCTTTTTACAGGTATTTATCGCTGTTGTAGTAGCATATAAATCATATATTTATAAAATACATTGTATTTTATTGTGAAATACATTGTATTTTATTGTGAAATACATTGTATTTTATTGTGAAGTACATTTAAAATACTGCCAAGACATGGATGCATATCTATAAATCGATAGCTTAATTCAACAATGGAAAAAAAAATTGCGGGAATAAGGGCGTGTAGCTTGTCTTACCCAGGAGCCGAGGCAATATAGAAAAATCGTTTTCAACTAAATTAACGGACTACTTTATCCAACGGGTGAGAAAGAGTAAATACTGTTTTTCCCTAGTCCGGGTGTGTCCGAATGTGTCAATATATATGTTAATCAGTGTGGACTGTTCTTTCAGTGAGCTAGCTAGCACTACGAAAACAAACACAAATAACAAATAAGACAGCATACCTCCCTAACAACTGGGGGTAAAAATGAACCGAACTCGTTTTTATGCGGAAATCGTAGTGACATCACAGCACGCAACTAAGAACATAAATACATAAATAGGACAAAAAGCTTGGCTTGAATATTAATCTACCTGAAACGGTGGTTGGAATTCCTAGTCTACAACGAAATGCACAATTTTTGTGTTTGTGTTTAGTATTCTATAGTTCAATTCGAGCGCATTTTATTTATTATTAAATAAAAATAAGGAGAGACAGGTAAACACAAAAAATTGATTGATTTATTTTGATTGATGTTTGTTGTTTAAACACCAATTTCAACAATATTTCAGTAATATCATGGCGACCAGTTTTAGTGGTGGAGGAAGCTGGATTACCCGGAGAGAACCATCGACCATGGGCAAGCAACTGGTAAGCTTTATCACTTGCGGCTGCGAGTCGAGTGCACCCTTTTTGTAATTTACAAAGCCGGGCGCAAACCCATGCCCTATTGGTGATAGACTTGTATGAGTTGTTAGATCCAGCGACCTAACTAATTGAGCCAATAAATTGAGAGTATATACATTTTGTATTTATATATATATATATATATATACGTCTGAAACTTAGTAACTTTGAGATCCAGTGGGACAGATATATTGTATGGTTGTCACTTGCTTAGACGTTTGTATAATATACTTTATTTCCCGTGACTGTATAATGAATTCATTCATTATCATATACAATATGTTAAAAATTACTGTGTTTGATTGCTGTCAAATTATAATATTAAGTATATATATACCATCTACACACGCTTATACACACGTCTTACGTCTATCCCTAGATTAAAACCTTACGAGACAAGGTAACACTACGACTATTGAAGCTCTTTTTTTTTAGGAGTGGATGTAGTCGAGTGGTCTAGGGCGCTGGACGTAAGGCTAAGCGAATGGTGCTGCAGTGTATCAATGGTGTGAGTTCAAATCCCGTCGAGGGAAGAACAAAAATTTGACAGATTCAAAATCTAATTCTAACACTGTTTGGTTTAATTTTCAGACGTATATTTAATATTTAGTATTAACCTAGTATCCTTAGTAACTTTGATATCCAGTGGGACAGATATATTGTATGGTTGTCAATAGCTTAGACGTTTGTATAATATACTTTATTTCCCATGACTGTATAATGAATTCATTCATTATCCTATACAATATGTTAAAAATTACTGAGTTAGATTGCTGTCAAATTATAATATTAAGTATATATATACCATCTACACACTCTTATACACATGTCTTATGTCTATCCCTAGATTAAAACCTTACGAGACAAGGTAACACTACGACTATAGCCCAGTCCGATAACCGTTGTTATCTGCCCCTGATTAATTTTCACCGACATGCACAGACGCTGGGAAACCATACCTTATCAATTTCCGGAGTGCTTATCGAGCAAAAATTAACGAAAACATCAACTAATTATTTTGTCTTTGCCAGAGATATTAAGTATCCAATTTATTTAAAACAAAAGGTATGTTTAATGCATAAATACTAGTTGAATGCAACTCCAAATAAAGTCACAGTTCTGATAGAAGTTTCAAATCTATTTTTCCCTCTATTTGTTTTTTTTTTAGTTTGAATAATTCCTTTTCACATACAATTAATACATGTCGTGATGAATCAATTATATGATTAAAACATCAATGTTTTTATTATTCAACTTGGAAAATAGTAAAGCAAAATATATTTAGAAACCATACTATAATTTTTGAATTCTATGACATCCTGGATTGATAAAAAAAATAAAAAACAACAAAAACTATAAAATGTGCATTATATCTAACAACTCATGTTATAAGGTAAGTTTTGTGTGTAATTTTGTTTAAAGAAAAGGTGGGTGGGTGGCTGCTGATGAAGTATAAGCAAGATCAAGTAGCCAATTAAATATCAGTCAATACCCCCCTCCCAACAATAAATGTTGCCTAGTCCCTTCCTGGACTTTAGGGACCGGTGGAAATACTTTTTGGGGTTAAAATACAGTTCCCGTCCCATTGTCCAGGTGAGCTAAAAAAAAGTTTACGTCCCACTTACCTCATGCGAATAAAAAAAGTTGTTACCCTCCCCCTTCCCTTAAAAATATATCAAAAGGACATCCTTATTTTGTATACCTGCATGCTGGGCATTAGAATTTATGGTTAAAGTTTAACTGTTTTCCTCATAGAAGCTTCTAGAATTTTGAAATCTAAAATTTTCCCCCAGATGCGGCATTTGGTATAATATAAAAAAATAATGTGCCACTCTTACATTTTCTCAAAACAAATTTTTTGTGGAAAATATTAGGAATAATGGGCATCTCCTGTTATAAATAGTATATAAAATATGAAAGATTAGTAAAATAATCAAAGTTTTTCTCATAAAAGCTTCTACAGTTTAAAAATATTGTTTTCTAAAGGTATTACCCAAATGCGACAAGTATTATATATTTTAATAGTTATATTTTCATGAAATATCAGTAAAGCTGGACATTTCTTGTTACAAAAAGTACATAAAATATGAAAGATGAGTAGAACAGATATATATTTCCTCATAGAAGCCTCCATAATTTGTAAATATAGTTTTATATTGGTATGCCATAACTGTGACTAAGATATATAGAATGATTGTATGAATCTTACAAGTATATAATATTCAATTGTTTGGAAAATATCTGGAAAGCTGAAAAAAAATTTCCAAACAGTACATAAAATATATAAAATGAGTAAATTAGTCAAATTTTTTTCATAAAAGCTTCTACAGTTTAGAAATATAGTTTTCTAAAGGTATTACCCAAATGCAGCAAATATTATATATCTTACAAGTATATAATAGTTATATTTCCTGAAATATCAGTAAAGCTGGACATTTTTTGTTCCAAATAGTACATAAAATATATAAGATGAGTAAAACAGTCAAGGTTTTCGTCATAGAAGCTTGTACAATTTTGAAATATGCTTTTCTAAAGGTATGCTCTAAATGTGGTCAAGATAAAAATAATGAAGTATGAGTACGACTAATATTATTAATACAACCTGTATATATTAAACTTTTGGGAAAGATCAGAAATGATGGGCATCTCTTCTTATAAATAGTATATAAAATATGTAAGATGAGTAAAACAGTCAAAGATTTTCTCATAACAGCTTCTACAGTTTATAAATATAGTTTTCTAAAGGTATTACCCAAATGCAGCAAATAAGTATATACATTTATCTTACAATTATATAGGGTAAATTGATGGTGAGTCGGACACTTCCTGCTTTCCGAGGGCCCTGATTGCTTCCCTTAACAATATATGTTGGTAATATGGATACTATCTGAAAGAGCACAAAGTGATTAGCAATAAATCTTTTTGAACCTATCGGTGTTTTTTATTGCAGATAATGCAATTAAGGAAAACTACCGATGTCTATATTTGGTCGTGAATCGGACACTTTTTGATCTTGAGTCGGACAGTCTTTTAGCAGTTGATTTTAAGTCGGACGACCAATAAAATTTCTGACTCACACTGGAAAATTCTTTCATGCGCATTGAGTGTGAACGCAAACTCACACCATTATTATTTTTGCTGGAGTGTGCATATTACTACTGTTTTAGTTCCTTACTGTTGCCTATTGTCAATATTTTATATTTGTCTATATGTTTGTAGTAGCTTTTGTATCTTGCCAGAAACATTATTATGCCACTGATAGCGCTTAATAGTTCTTTACTTTTCTTATAATGTAATATGTATATCTGTTATTTGTCATCGAATGCGAGATGAAAAGCGTATTTTACTCTGCATAGATGTCTTAATTGCGGATGTCGTGATAAACATAATGCTAACTTGATGGAACTGTGGCCTGATGGACCACAAAGTAATACCCTTCGCTCCCTCTTTGTCTAGCCAATGCTCATTATGATTTAATAGTCTGCAAAGTCTGTAGAGATCCGTCAAACCATGTAGGAGAAGGGATGAAAAACCATGTATGAGGAGTTGCGATATTGCATAAAAATGTTAAGTCCAACATGCTACTGTACAATTATTCCTCAATAAACTGGCACACCCTACCCACATGCACATCTACTCATTATGATCTAATAGTATACCAAGTTTGAAAGAGTTCCTACAAACCATGAAGGAGGAGAAGCGATAAAAAGGTTAGTGTGGACAGACAGACGGACGAACAGACAGACAGACAGACAGACAGACAGACAGACAAGCTGATTCCTATATACCCCCTCCAAACTTTGTTTGCGGGGGGTATAATGACAGAGAACTCTTCTTTTTGAACATACGGTTTGTTTAATTAATTGTTTGTAACATGTAATAATTACTATATATGCCTGGCAATAAAGTTGAATTTGAACCAAAAAAATAGTTCGTTGATTGTTTCCAATCAACAATTGCAATTAAACCAAATGCAACATGTACCCTTTGTCACCTGTCGGGATTTTCAGGACTATATTTTTTCATCTTTACTATTTATATTTTCAGAACTCAGGCTGTTACAAAAACATAAATTTTAACTGTAATTTGAATGTTAGCCAATTTTCGTTTTTCTCAAATTGTCTCTTGTTCCGTTCACAATAGTGACATTTAGAAAACACCTGAATTCTAAAAATATATATAGTGAAGAGGTAAAAGATCATAGTCAGATAAATTCCGCCGAAAAGGGCGGGGTTACGTAATTCATATCTTTCCCAGGGAAAAAATGTTTGTGACTAATTATTGACCAATTGATGAACCAATGTCGGAAAATACAAAGTTAAGTGAATGAACCCAAGATGAACCAGAACAATAAAAGAATTCTTCCATTGCTTGTTTTGTTCCTGTATTGCATACGTTATATTGTCAAGTACATTTACCATATACCCATGTAATTTCTCCCCACATACGTAACAAGTAGGGACCCGGGTGGCTCAAGGAGTTAGGTCGCTGGATCTAACAACTCATACAAGCCTATCACCAATACGGCGTGGGTTTGCGCCCGGCTTTGTAAATTACAAAAAAGGTGCACTCGCCTCGCAGCTGCAAGTCATAAAGTTTACCAGCTGCTTGCCCATGGTCGGTGGTTCTCTCCGGGTACTCCGGCTTCCTCCACCACTAAAACTGGCCGC
>MJUT01001371.1:567979-586537 GCA_002080005.1 Gigantidas platifrons | reverse complement strand
GTAGGACATGTGTATAAGCGTGTGTAGATGGTATATATATATACTTAATATTATAATTTGACAGCAATCTAACTCAGCAATTTTTTTAAATATATTGTATAGGATAATGAATGAATTCATTATACAGTCACGGGAAATAAAGTATATTATACAAACGTCTAAGCAGGTGACAACCATACAATATATCTGTCCCACTGGATCTCAAAGTTACTAAGGATACTAGGTTAATACTAAATATTAAATATACGTCTGAAAATTAAACCAAACAGTGTTAGAATTAGATTTTGAAGCTGTCAATTTTTTGTTCTTTCCTCGACGGGATTTGAACTCACACCATTGATACGCTGCAGCACCATTCGCTTAGCCTTACGTCCAGCGCCCTAGACCAATCGACTACATCCACTCCTAAAAAAGAGCTTCAATATATTTAAAGGTCTGAAAAGTTAAAGCAATGTAAACAGTAAATGTGGTTTCAAACCTATCCCCAACCGATTTAATGTTAAGCACAAACTATATGCTTAGCGTATTCCCATTTGCCCCTGCATCTACTACCCACCTTTTATTTCACATTAAGGGCATACGATACAGTAGCAGGATGAGGTAAAATTTTAAATTTTTTATTTATTTTTTTTTTTACCACAAGTATGCCAAAATGACATTGAAATATCTCAAAAAGTAAGTCATGAAGGTATATTTTTCTTTGCATATTTGAAAAGTACATACCAAATTTACTTTATGTCCAAATTTCAAGAAAAAATCAATAGAGGAACATAACTGTATCGTATGCCATTTTAACAATTTATTTGAAACAATGAATTTTGTTAGACATAGCTAAACTTAATGTTTTATGATTTTGTATATGTCATCATGAGGACATTTGGTGTCACAGAACACAACATTATGGAGAAAATAGCGAACTTTTTAAAGTGGGCCCCAGAAAGAGCAGGAGGTGGGGCAGAAGGAATCCTTTTCAATAGAACATTTATTTTGTTCATTAAATTGTATGATTTGAATTGAGTTATTTATTACATCAATTATTTCATAGTTATTCGTCAACTGCTACCGTAATTGAATTCCATTTATACTGTACTAAAGATGAAACATAATTACTCATTGCCACACTTGTGTTTTAAAAAACTAGATTGTCCATTGCCTTTGTTTTTCCTAGTTTGTGTTCCAATTTTGTTCTTTCATCTGGTACAGTTATTCCATTTCATATGTAATGGTTTTGTTCCTGACTGCTGAACTTGTTCTGTTTCAAGTATACTGGTTATATTTTATAGGAACATGCCATTGCTTATATGTATATTCGATCATAGGTGAAGAAGTATAGTGCATGTGTTTCTGATTTATGATTCCATATTGCTATCAAAGAATTGAAAACATGGATATGTGTATACAAAAATCACTATTTATTACTATAAGTATCTGGAGCAACCACTATGCAATATATAGGTAAAATGTTGTACATGCAGAAATTGGTATTTGCTGTGATTCAAGATTGCATAATTGATATTTCAGTGTGGGATTGGAAATGTATAAAATATTTATTACTATCATAGATGTGAATCTGTTCAGCTGTTAATATGGTGCTTGTGTAAAGATATTTATCTACATAACATGATGTAAGCACGTTTTAACATATATGACATGCTTATGATCTGTATAGGAATATAAATAACTAAGCATCAGACAGTAAAACTGGTATCTTAATTATGTCTCATTCATTCATAAATAGATTAAAATGATGGCAATACTTATTTTTAACTGGTACACTAACAAATGCAGATCATGTGCATATCATAAAAGAATGTTGAAGCTATTTACACAATGACATGTAGAGGAAACTATGCAAAGACCACTTTTTTTGCCTGGACATATTTACAACTAGGAAATTGGTAAAATTTGATACATGTATGACCCTGTAGTGTGGATATGCAGACATTGGTATTCACCCTGAATTCAACTATAATTCTTACTTGATACGACCATTAATGTCTGATTGTACACTTAAGTTTGTGTTCACTCTGAATTCAACATTGATTCAACTTAAAATAAGCAGTAGAAACAACTATTTTTTCAACCTTTGATATCAGGAGTATATTGGTATTCACCGTGAATTAAACTTCAAACCTTAGTTGAAACAACCATTATTCAATGTTGATTCAACGTTGAACATCAATGTTGATTCAATGTTGGGATTTCAACGTTGATACAACTTTCCAAAATCTAACATAAATTCAACGTTTTTTCAACGTTGAAAACAAATGTTGATTTAATGTTGAATCAATGTTGTGCGCCGTCTGGGATTAGTCCTTTAATAATTTATAATTTAGTTAATCCTCGATATAAGAACTCCAAGCTATAACGCAAATTGTTATATAAACCGCCATTATGCATATTTATCATTAATCCTGTCTATCAGTCACTTTTTAATTACTCTGTTTGATATTTGTATTATTGTTATTATTGTGATCTTCAGTTTTGTTGTTGACCGTTGAAATATACGGCTGTAAATAAAATATGGAAAACTTCTAGCGATTTTGAATCTTTGTTACGACAAATAGCTAGTTCCCCAGAAATACATTCGTGTGATATCGGGTAGCAAAACCCCGGTCATAATACTTTTTCTTGCCATCAAAGCCAATTCATCACGTCCTAACGTCGTCAGATTATTACAGATCATTACAGCGTATTGAAAAATGCATACCCCTGACGACTTACGGACGGTTAACAACTAAACAGTTTTCTATCTTAAAAACCTGATGGTACACAATGTATACAAAGGTCCGATAATCCTCCCCCTTTTTTCAGCGCGATATGAATAAAAAAAAACAGAGAAAGAATTATAAATACCAGGGACATGCTGATGGAATATAAAAAGCTATAATAAGAAATTGAATAACAACCGTCACCTTGTCTTTGTCTTTGTACAGGTAAGATTCCTCGGGAATTCGGAGCACTCCAATTATGGATAACAATTAAACCTGACTTTAATTTAAACATATTTTATTCAGAAAAGTACTGAAAAGGATTGGATAGCAGGACTAGCCTATATAGGTGTGAAACCTATAATTAATTTCTTTAACATTTTCTACTAAATTTGTGTTTTTTCGAGCCTCACTGGCTATTTTATCTTAAGTTTAACCTTTCTAAGACCATATATTTTCTGAAACATACATGATTCCTCTACGTTCTGTCAAAATATCAGGGCATGTTTAAAGCCTTGCAGTGAAATGCCAGGCTATGGAAAACACCTACTCTAAAAATAGCTCAGTCATCCCCGGAAAATTCAATATATATAGGTCATGCATCAAATCCTCCATAGAGGTATTAAAATACAACTAAATGCATCAAATTTGGGCTCAAAATAACCCTTATATATTTAACTTCAATTATCAATTTTAATTATTCCATTCCATTCAGTATTTGTCACAATACAACAAAGTGAAAGGAACTTTTTTTTTTAAAGGGACTACTTTTGTATATGTTCTTAGCTCTGATTGGTTGAATTACTGGTTTGACACCTATATATCCTCTCCTCATACAAGGCTACAACAGAATTTATAATTATTATACAATCAAAGAGAGGTAACTCTAATATAATATATAATGTAAGTGTAATGCTAAGAGAAATTAATAAAACAATTTGTTCAATTTGGATGTTAGTTTCATTATTATTAAAAGGTAATTTGGAAAAAGAAACATAATTTAAATCAATTACTATATAATCTGGGAAAAGAACAAATTAATTTCAATCAATTATTATACAAGTGGGTAATTATTGTAAGAAATGGATAAGACGAAATTGCTGTAATGTTGTTCACCTTGAGCCAATGATCGAGCTACTCAATGTCAATAAGAAGTTCTAAATGTTTGAGCCGAAATGTTCAAGTAGCATTTATAAGGGAAAAAATCATACTGGTTATAATAAATTATTTTGATCTGAGCATTGACTTACAAAAACAAAGTCAAACTATAATAATAAGAAGAGAAAATAATATTAAAATATAACATAACAATTGGTGAATATAATTATGATGAGTTTGTCAACAAGTAAAATTAAAAGTATATTTGAATGTAGTAATTTGGAGGCAGTTAGAACCTTTTACTATTTTTAATAAATAATTGTATATCAAGTTAATTCCTCATTCTGATGATAGTTCAGCGTTTCACATCCATTCAATATAGTTTGTAAATTGAAATTTAGATTCAGTTTAGTAAAGTATTTTTTAAGATTTGTCTCTGATTATTATATTCTGGACAGTGTATGAAAAGGTGTGTAGGGGTCTCGCAGGGGCAATCACAATTTGGGCAATTAATTATATCTGTTAAGTGGTGATCATAAAGATGAAGATTCAGATTACTTGCTTCATTCCTAATCTGACACAGAGCAATATTTTCCCTCCTATTACCTATATGGAAATACTCTGGGACCTTCTTCAAGTTAGAATTTAACTTTTTTTTAAATGTTTCTATAGAAGGACAAGTTTTCATTGATGCGGGTATTTCATTCCACAGATTAAAAGTACTAGGTAAAAAACTTTTATTATAAGAAACTGTATTACAATAAGGAAGTCGCAAGTTTTCATTTGAAATTTGTTGGCGCAAATTATAATTATGAATATTTTCTGTATATGGTTGTACAAGATCAGATAAATCATTTGGAGTATGTCCATTTATAATTTTATACATTACAATAAGTTTATGTTTCTCACGTCTTTTATATAGAGGCTCCCACCCAAGTTCTTCATATAATTTAGTTTTAGAGGAATTTATTCTTAATCCTGTCCCTGCGTCAACTTCAACACTTTTTAATAAATTTGATTCATGTGAAGTACAATTATCCCAAACAGTGTCAGCATATTCTAAGACCGGTCGAATGAAACAAAGATATATATTAATTAAAACTTTACGACTCACTTGATGTTTTAGCATACGAAGAATTTTTAGTCTATCACATGCTTTTTCATATATTTTTGTAATATGATTTTTCCACTTACAATTATTCTGGAAATCCAGACCCAGGTGACAGTGCATTTCCACATCTGTCACTATGTTGTCTGGACTACCAAAATATACACTGAGTTAGGGCAATCAACATTATTTTTTCTTGTAAATAAAACAGACTCAGTTTTATTAGGATTAAATTTAATAGCCCAATCTCTATAGACCAATTATATATTCGACTAAGGTCTGTCGATAAAATCTCCGAGGCCTCAATATAATTTGAGTCATCAATAATTATAAATAGAGAAGTATCATCTTCCCAAAAAAAAAAAACCTGACTTAACGGGCACATACTTAAAAAGATACGTATTTACAGTTATGGTAAAAATATTAAGTAGTAGTTAAAAGTTCAACATTTGCATGTTGTGCGAGTTCGGTTAGTGACATGAAAACGTATTTACATACAATTCTAAAAAGTATAAATCACTCATTTTCTTATAAGCGTGATATTTCACAGATAAAATTGAGCAAAATCTTTTGAAAAATTTTTAATATGGTTTATCTTTCATTGGAAAAATATATATCAGGGGAACATTTCCCCAAATTTTCTGCAGCATCAAGTTAGAAATAACAATTTTTTAGGTTCCAACCAAAACATGTTTGAAAATTCAAGTGTAATCTACGAGGCTAGGGTGGCCTGTCCTGTTTGCATATATTCATGAATTAAAACACCTTGTGTGGCGTCAGTAGACAATTTAATAAACAGAACAATCTCAAATACAACAGCTAAAATTCATTCATTGAACAATTTTGGTTACAGAAACAAAATATAATAAACAATTGGAACGTGAAACAATTTGTAAAGTTTTCTTTGAGCAACTGTTTTCTTCCAAAATCATTTTAAAATTTAATTGTGATTATCTGTAAAATTCTTCACCATTATATACATGTACTATGGCTAATGATTTGATACTATGAAAGTTAATTTCATTGGGAATAAATGACACTTCTTGGCACATTTTAAAATCTATGTCTCGTAAATTACATATTTTTGACTTGTAAATTACTGAGCCGAAAAAAATACAGTAAATGCCTGATATAACTTTAAAATCTTTTTAAATTCATTAATTAAACATTCTTTATCAATTTGATTGGTTAAAACAGACAAAGTATGAGTGGTGAGAGTGGGGAGATGCAGGTTTTGAAAAAGAGTAATGTAATTTACGGGACGAACGTAATTTAAGGGACAACAAACTGAAATGCCAGTCTTTGCTTATTGTTCATATTCATTGCACTATTTGCATCACTACTTAAACGTGTTCCGTGAACATTTGATTTTTAAAATCATATGCAATATAACTGAACAGGAAATATATAACAAATATTTCAAACGGTAATACTAGAAACATGTCATTTTCGTCTTCTTCCACATGTGCACAAGTCTTTATTTGTAAATGATGATTTCAATTTGTTTCTGGACAATAAGCTACAATGTATATACATGTTCATTGTGCTCTGATGGAATCAATAGTGTAGTCTTTTTTATCTGTATAACATTTTATTCATTTAATTATATTTTGTAATATACGGGACAAAATGCGGTAATCTACGGGACATAACTTGCAGTTTCAATCACTTGTGATCGCAGCGTCACACCCCATTGTAAACATATTGAAGGGAAACTTTAATATTGTTTTTTTTTTAAATGTGCATAAAAAAATTTGCAAATTGCTTTTGTTAACAAAATATAAGGAATTTAAATTACATGACTTTCCTGATAGTTGACTTCGATGTTTCAGTATAGATTGTCATTTTTTTTTTATTTCAAGCCATGCCGCCATGAAACTTATTGCACTAACGGGTGAATGAAAATGAATCGGCATGTCCTTTGCACTCCCTTTATCCAATATCACCCTTTTACGCGATATGTCGACTCGTAGATTACATCTCGTAAATTACATTGTCGCCTCTTTTTGACAATTTATCGGAAATTTTTGAGTTTTATAACTTTATGCTGACATTTCTCATGTTTTCAGTAGTCAATAGGAGTAATATCACACTGGAAATGTGTATAGAATTGATACATTTGTTTGCAACAGTGTCCCGTATGATTACATTCTTAACTTAACACACTAAAAATATACTAATGCTTGTGTTATAATTTTGTTTTTCACTTTGTTACGTGAGGTTAAGATTCATTTCTTTGTTATATAGTTGTTTGATGATTCAATTAAAGAGAAAATAATATATATATATGTTGTACCTGAATAAAATGGTAAGGTCCATCGGTCCTGGACTCGTAAATTACATGGGATGATGCGACAATTTTTAAAGGATCAATATTGTAAAACAAAATGTCACTTGAAAAAGAGAGATTGTTGTCTGAAAATGTTTGGTTCCATAGATGTTTGCCTGCTTTCAGCTTCTTTGTATCATCAGAATAGCATTTGCTTTTATATAGATAAAAACAATACCATTAAGTTGTGACATAGATTATTTTGTCTGTTCTGTGATATTTAGCACTCGTCAGTTGGAATTTTGAGACTAATCCACTTTTAAGTCGGTTTTATTTTAAACGTTTGGTCTCAAAGAACCAATCAAACATAATTTTCAGGGAGATGAAACAAAATCTAGCATAACTGGGGCACTTAAAATCCGATGACATTGAATTTCATGGTTATGTGAAAATGAGTGAAAACGTGTATTGTTAAAATTGTCGTTTCTAAACTTATTTTTATTAATCAATTGTAAATAACGTAAACCGTTCTTACTATATAAATCCTTGACCAGAGACATACAATATTATTTTACATGTCTCTGAATATAATGAATATTTTTTTTTAATTTGAAGGACTGAGTGAATACGGGATTGCTTTGATAAACTATTCTGAATATCAGTAATTATGATGAATTTCCCTGTTTTAGGTTCTCCAAAACTAGAGTCACGTGGTTTATTAATGTTTTTCAGCGTGGTTCAACTTAGGCGAGACAAGACATAGAATTATTAACACAATGCCAGGCTATGGAAATTTTGGAGGTGCAGGCTACGGAGGGGTACGATATTTTGAGTTTAAAAGTTTTAACTATTTTTTCAAAGGATAAAATTAGAGAAAAGAAATGATGGAGTGTAATCATCGTTTATATTTTTGTAACCAATTATGCCGCCATTTTCTGCTATTCTGGAGATCTTCAATTCCGATTATTTCGGATGTCTTGTAAGTTCGACACACAAATATGAAATACAGCTTCATGAATAATATGAATGCGGCGAGCTACGCGCATTGCAGAACTAATTGTCGGTACAGTATAAGATGTATTCCAAATTAAGCGGTGATTATTTTCTGTTCAAATGATGCATGTCTCCATGAACGCGATGACTGATATAACGGCGACATAAAGGGCGGGAACCTCTCCTCCAGTGATATACAATGCTGTCTCTGCTCTTTAATGATAAAGTTTGTCAATGGTTTCCTCCAAACAATAAACCTGGCAACAACGATTAATATTAACTGAAATATTGTTAGGGATATCGGGCAAATAAAAAATCAAGCATGTGTTGTTAGGGATGTCAAGCAAATAAAAAAAATTTAAAAATCAAGCATGTGTTGTATATCACGAGAAAGGTATTTTTATTAGAAACACAATGATGTAATTATTTTTTCAATGCTTGGAGTCATTCAAAAGTTACAGCTCTTTGAGTAGGACCACCATCAGCAAAAGTGTCTGTCAAAATCTGTCGTTTTTTTTATTTTTCAGGTGGTCTTTCAAAAATTAAGAATGTCACTAGAAAACATACACTTAACTATGATTTCATAAGTATTTTGGCATATGCTTCTGTCAAAGTTGCATCAGGCAGACGAGTTTTGTAATCGGTTTATTTTTAGCGAAGGTTTTGTTTCTTTTTGCTAATTGAGGTCACTTGCAAGTGTTAAAAGTACGTGATTTAAAACTTTTATATCCGAGTCAATTGCGCGATTTAAAAAACCGGAAAATCAAAGTCATAATTTAAATTAAAAAAATATATCGGTGAGGAAATGAGAATGTTGCGGAAATATCAACTCTCCGTCTGGCTATCAATACGGAATTATTTATCGCAAAGATTCGCTTAGGACTATTAACATTTTGTTGTTTTTTAATTATGCTGAGATGGTTAAATTCTTTTAAAAATATGGTCCTGGGAGGTCCCATTCAATCTGAAGTAAATTATTCGTTACTAAACATTAGTGATTTTAAATTACGATGAAAGCAATTAAATTACCAATAAATTACACGGAAAAATATATCATCCCCTTTAAGGACCTCAAATGATTACAAAAGGGCATTGTTTTCAAATATTTTAATGAAAATAACGTGATCCAAGCTAAATTTTCAGCAGCCATGTGATGCGTTTCTCTCAAGATGGCGTCGATTTTTCAGTCAGAAGCAAACAAACAACAAGAAATAAATCGTTCGTAAAGAAATATTATGCAGAGAAATATGAATTTTTTAATATTGTTTGTAAGATTGATATTATTGGATTTAATAATTCTAGTTTTTTGTTTTTCTAATAAATTCTGGGCTGTTTTAATGCAGTTTGTAACATCAAAGGTTAACATGGTGACTGATAGGCGAGTGCCCAGCTGACGATACCTTTAACATCCCTAGTGTTGTATATCACAAGAAAGATACTTTTATTTTACACCCCAGGTCTATTGTTAAACCATACACTTTCTATCTCTGAAACTGCATACTATGAATTACTTTATTGTTATTAGAACAATAGCCTGTGTTCACAGGGTGTGACGGCAGGGGTTTCTGGAAACCCTTGTCTTCACACCCTATGAGCACGGCCTATTGTGCCTACAACAATGAAGTAATTAATTACCACTCGGCTAAAGATAACACGAAAACTGGATCTTGAAAAACTGAAAAAGAAAACATAAAGATTTTATTAATGAAGTATAGTAAAAAAAAATCTTGTTAATGAATTATAGTCTAAAAAGTCCAAGTAATTGTTAAAAAGGAAAAACTAAATTATAATAAATAATTGAAAACAAACTTGGCTGGGAAAGCTTTGTAAAGAGAAAACACATTAAATGTCGGCACTTTTTCAAAAAAAAAATTCATTGGTGGATCCGGTGGGGAGGATTCCGAAGAGGGGGGGCTCCCCATTTTTCTCGGAAAATTTGTTAAAATTGTGAAAAATGACTAATCACCTTCTTTTTTTTTATTCTGAAACCCCTTTTTCAATTGTCTGGATCCAAGTCTGTTTTCCGTGGTAAAAAAACATTGACATGTTCAATGCACACTTAAAAACTTAAAAGTTTATTGTTCGAAAATACTTTGTAATATTCAATATGTATATTCTTACTTACTTTATTTGGCTGTTCTGAGTAATATTTGTGACAATATGGTTAATATCCATTTTCTACAAAAAGTTCAGTTCAATATAACACGTCTATCATTCCTAAAGATCATGTTGTAAATGAATATAGGTACATATTGAATAACTAACTAAATTAGTATTCAGCATTATCTTTCATTATTAACCAATCAATGTGTTTAATCCTTGATACAACTCAGGCCTTCAATCTATCTTTAAAGAAGGGGTACCCAATGGGGAAACCACAAGAATGTATCGTTTTATTGAATTGTATTTATTGTTTTTGTTTTCTATGACACTCTGTAATGAATAGTTTGTGTATTCAGAATAACCCGGGGAGTAAGTTAGTTATACACTTCGGTATACAGTGTTTCTGGATTAGAAACCCCTCTGGCCTCCGGTCCTCGTGGTTTCTAATCCAGAAACACCTATACCTCAGTGTATAACTATTACAGAAGCCACAGGCACTTGTTTCTGGTAAAAACAAAATACCTAGATACTAATAATACCACAAGGTACGTAACCGTTCATTTGCCAAAAATCTATGTCTTCGCGATTTTTGCATTTTTTCAACTCAACGGACACCAGCATGGCGGAATGGCCTACATCACCTGAAATTACGATAATTTATCTACAAAATGATGTATAAAATCCCTACCTTTGCTGAACCTCTACAATACAACAGACCTTTTTCTTGGGGTCACATATCGGCTTTCATCAATATATGGAAACTTGCAAGTTGCTACTCACAGTGAATGAAAAAAAGAAGAAAAGTTGTAATAAAAATGCTATAAAAAATACTGAGATGTTAGAAAATTATATATTGCATTCCAATAAAAAAAAAAGGGTGTTTTAATTTCTTAAAATAAAAGTGTAATTTGAATGCAAATCTGTTGCTATTTTTAAAATTCAAAATTTTAGAACTTTCTATACAACGGTGAACCTCAGGATTTTTACCTGAAGTATACCAACAGGACTGAAAGTCTTGTAGGCGGGGAAATTAAAACATGGGAGAAGCTAGAAAAATTCTAAAATAGCAACAGATTTGATAGGCTTAAACGGAAGAGAACATTTCAAAGATCATAGAAGGAAACAAATTGTTGGGATGAGGCAAGTGGTAGGCTGATAACCCAGGCGATCTAATCCTGTTGAAATTAATCTTACGAAGACATTTTCTGCTCTGTATCTTTGGAAGTCTAATCTCAACGAGATTACCGACAATCATACTAACTGAGAATTATGAAGTAAATATGTGGTGGGATAAATACCGTAGAATATGTCCAGAATTTGCATACAAAAAAACAACAATGCTTTAAAGGTACAACCAATATATGAAAATTGACTGTTTGATAGCCCGAGACAAAATGAAAAGCAGGTTTTATAAAATGAAGTGTACAGCAGCATCTGATCAGGTATTAAATTGCCAACCTAAAATAGTTATTTTAAATAATATATGTCACTAAGTTACTAGTTCGTTAATTTTGTGTTCAACAAATTTTATTTCCTTCATTCCGATATTCAGGACCAGTAGATTCCTGGGCTCACTGGTCTTTGACCAGTGAACTTTTGGGGAAAAAATTCAACTCCTGTTACTTCCATGCTTAAAAAATTAGTGCAAATAAAACTTCAGTTGCTCTGTAAATGAACAATTACATTCATTGAGGAAGAAAATTGAATGTTTACAATGACCGGGTTTGATTGGTGAGTATTGTACATTATCAGCCAATGATATTGTCCCTTTCAAAAACCATTTTCATCAAAAGTGGTCTGGTTCTCGTCCTATGCAATGTATTTGACCCAACCCACATAAAAAAATAATTACCAAATATTATCTGAATATTTACTGCTGGGACCAACATACATAAACAGGAACGAGTAATAAAACAATCTAGTCAAACCCTCTTTTACTCATGGTTCAAGAAAGTCAGGATAGAAAGGGAAAATGATGGTCCCGTTTTGAGATCATACCATACAATTAAAATAATATATTTTCTGCAAATTCAAGCCCAACACACTCAATAAATCAATCTTATGTTTTTGTTTGTAGAATAGAGGAGGAGGAGGAGGTGGTGGTGGTGGTGGTGGTGGAAACAGAGGTCCTAAAGGCAGATACAGTGACCCAAGTGATCCTGAAGATGAACAATATAGAAAATTATTTATTGGGGGTCTTAGTTATGATACAACAGAGGAAGGATTACGGGAACATTTTGAAAAATGGGGAGAAATTGTAGACTTAGTTGTAATGAAAGATCCACAAACAAAAAAATCCAGAGGGTTTGGTTTTATAACATATAAAGAATCTCATATGATCGATGCTGCCCAGGGTGAAAGACCACATAGACTTGACGGCAGAGACGTAGAAACTAAAAGAGCTATGCCCAGAGAGGTAATATTATTATGTTAGATGGTGTTGCAATAAAGAAATTATATAAAGAAAGTTTAGAGGTTATGGTGTTTAATGCCACTTGCAACAATATTTCAGTTATATCGTGGCAGTCAGTTTTATTAGTGGAGGAAACCCGTGAAAACCACAGACCTGTCGCAAGTACTGTAATTGACCAATTTTATCTCATAATGTTGTATAGAGTACATCTCACCTGAGAAGGATTCAAACTCGCATTAGTGGTGATACACACTGATTGCATAGGTAGTTGTAAATCCAACTATCATGCGATCCCTAGAAAATTTTAAGCAGTAATGATCAACAATTCAACGAATGTCAACAACAACAAACAATTACCTCTCACCTCTCAACTCATTGAACATAACAAAAAGACCACACCATATGAATGTGGGAACTCCAGGTTCTGACTGGATTGGCACACAAGTGTGTAAACTGGTCAATGAGTCTTTAACACAGTTTAATTTGTTCAGATGAGAGAATAATGGCAAGTCTCTCGTACACATGCATGCTTTCTAGATAATCTTTCGCTGTTTGATTATACAAGTGATGATTTTCATTTTGAAACATATTAGTTCGCTTAGAAAGAATTGAGACAAGTGAAGTCAAAAACTAATAAAAATTGGTGTTCTCAGCAAAACGAATGGTTTCACCAGTCCCGACACATGAAATTAGATTTGATAGTTTTTTTGTGTTTTTTTTAATCGTCAAAAGTGTCTATTGATATGAAAACGATTCTCGTCAATGCCAATGGCGAACTACAAAAATGTATAGCGCTAACACTGATTGATTAAAACTTATTTAATGAAGATGTTGCTATCTATCTTTAAAGATATATTGTTCATTAAAATCTAACACAACTTGATTTAAGTCCAGTTGAAATTTCAAAAATCTTAGCTTTAGGTTCTGTTACAGACAGTAAGCGAAAACTCGAGAGAATCCTGAAGCTGAGCTCAACATGTTGATAGAGCCTGAAGATTATGAATTTGATATCAGATTACAAAACCTAGGTGGGTTTGGGTCCCTAAAACTAGTCTAACCCAGCCTCTTTATATTTAATTGTCTGCGCCAAGATAGAAAAGTGAGTGGTCACGTCTGTCTGTTAGGAGTATCGATTTTACCGATTCTCACTTTTCCAATTGCATTTTGGAACAATTCCGACTGGAATTGTTAGTTTTCATTTTATTGCAGGTTCAAGAGAAAATACTTTCTGATTGTGCATCAGAATCATGTATTATTAAAATGTCGCAATATATGAATTTATTTTATGGTCTTATTTAGGAATCTGGTAATCCTGATGTACAGGCCAGTGTTAAAAGAATGTTTGTAGGAGGTATGAAAGATGGAACTACAGAAGAAGATATACGGGAGGTGTTCAAAGATTATGGAGTTATTGAAGAGGTCAATGTAGTCACAGATAAAGCTACAGGAAAAATGAAAGGTTTTGCCTTTGTAAAATTTAGCGATCACGACAGTGTGGACAAAGCTGTATGTAAGTACAATGTATTTAGATGTCAAAGTTCTCCACAAAAAATCTTTAACTTTTTCATTTAGTTTTAGGTTTATGGTGTTTTATTGGTGGAGAACACTGGAGAAAACGTGTTGCAAGACACTGACAAACTTTATCACATAATGTCGTATCGAGTACCCCTCGACATGATTCGAACTTAAAACTTTTCGCTAGTTTCAATCATTCTTATGTACAATATGACCACATCTGTGTTGTTATGGCTAGTATGCAGTGTTCATTCCAGAATTTGACATGAAGGGGTCATGGGCCTCTTTGGCTTAAAATCAGGGGGTCATTTTGAAAAAATGGTGGGTCATTTCTAGCAGTCCAGCTTAAGATGAAGAACAATAATTGCAGACTCATTATCAGCCTTTGAAACAACTCCAATTAAATCAGCGGCCTTGTGTGTGACCGACAGCTGATGATCATCACTTTGGGCATGCCTAGTTAAAGTACTTGTCCTGAAATTGTTTGTTCCTTCAGTTTAGACATTCTGCTTTTTCGCTTTTATGCAGACATTACATTTCATTACATTTTTATTAGAGTCATAAGTAAGCCACGGAAAGTCTCTCGTCCTGTCCTGAAATTTTCTACTTTTCATTTCAGTTTGGGTTGGTTCCTCCCGATTCCTGACTTCCGAATCGTCCGGCAGTGGATTTTCATTGAGTGTCCCACTATCCGCTTCATTAACACCGGCTTCGCCATCGTTTTTGTGCCATTTTTAAAAGAAGTTAAGCAATGAGCTTTGCTTTTGTCTCTCGGCCATGTTTATCACTCATAACATTTAAACCGATAACGGAAACGGCTCTGATTAAAATCCGGCCATGCTCAATTTTCGTTTTATAAACATTCCGGTCGGCGGATTTTTAGGGCGCACTTTTGGTGCACTTGTCACGTTTTTGATGCGCTCTGACATAAAAAATAGCGCCCATGTCGCAAGGGTGCGGTCTGGAATGAACACTTGAGTATGCTCTCTTTGAGTGCAGTAGATCGTGGGATAAAACCAAAGACTTTATAGTATTTGCCTTTTCTCCGTTATAAAATTAGTATTTACTATTTTCTGCATCACACACAGCACTTAAGTAGTGAAACCAAAGACTGGTTAGCTGGGAAAAATGATGATGTGTGGGAGTGACGTGTCTACCCGTAAATTAAATCAATATCATGGGAAGTAATTTTGATTTGACTGTGTGTATATATATATATATATACAGTAAAACCTCATTATAATGCCCCTCGTTTCTTTTGCCACCTCGCTTACCGCCATAAATTTTGTGTGTCCCCTTTTCTAATTTCCCCATTGATTCTATAATGCATTTCCCTCGACCTATCGCCAAACCTCTTTATAATGCCAAAATATGGCTGGACAAATGGTGGCGATATAACGAGGTTTTACTGTATATATAGCAGAGCAAACAAAGTTTATAGTATATTGAACTACTTAAAAGGAAATTTCAGGCCGGACAACGAAGAATTAAAAAAATTCATAGATTATAATACATCCATATAAATAAAATGAAGCATGACTGCAGTCCAATCACCTTTGAGTCTTAAATTTCATAAAATTAACTGATACTGTAAACACAAAAATAAAACATCTGGAATTTTGAATTTTATTATGAAAATTAATGTGTTTTTATTTTTCAGTAAAAAGAACATTTACTCTGAATGGTAAAGATGTAGATGTAAAGAAAGCCAAACAAAAAGATGGTGAAGGTGGAGCTAGAGGTGGTGGAAGAGGGAGCAGGGGTGGAGGTAGAGGAGGTCCCAGAGGTGGAGGAAGGGGAGGTAAGTGTTAATGGAATAAGAAGGTACAAATTGTTGTTTTGTTACAATATGTCTGTATTTTGAGTATTGTTTTATGTATGTTATGTCTAGTAGCTCCAGAAATCCTCACAAATCGTCAGGATGAGTCCGGAACTCCCCATTTACAGTTAGGACTTGCCAAAGTTTTCAAATTTTAGATTTTACAGTGGTGGGACTAGCCAAAATTTTCAGAAATGTCTTGTGGACTCGTAAAAATAAATTGCTACAAGTAATTCAGAGTCCTAAAATAGTTTGGTTTTTTGGTGTGAGACAATAGAAAATTATGGATTTTTTTTAAAGCAGATCATTTTTGTAGTTTATGAATTATCCTAACAAGTTTTAAGGGAAGATAATTTTTGCTTGAAGTACTAAGGATGCATGTCATAATTACAATAAGACACATACATCTTAGATTTGCTTTGTCTATTGTAGCAGAGGGTCCCGGGTGGCTCAATGAGTTAGGTAGTTGGATTACCTAACAACTCGTACAACCCTATCACCAATATGGTGTGGGTGTGCACCCGGCTTTGTAAATTACAAAAAGTGTGCACTCCACTCACAACTGCAAGTGATAAGTTTACCAGTTGCTTGCCCATGGTGGGTGGTTCTTTCCCAGTATTAAACATTAATCACATCAAATCTATTGTAGCAGTGGACATTTCATATTAAATAACCTTTTTCTTTACAGGACAAAGTAGCTGGGGATCTCAAGGAGGTTATGGCGATAGTGGATATGGGCAAGGTAAAATATATTTGTTCATTCATTCAGTTTTTTAGGGGCAGTCGTGGTTGTAAATGTATTGTAGTTGGATCTAAAACTACCTATGCAATCAGTGCCTATCACCACTAACGTTGTGAGTTCGAGCCCCGCTCAGGCGAGGTGTACTTGATACAATATTATGTGATAGTTTGTCAGTGACTTATGATAACTATAACTGATGATGAATATACAACCAATTAGATTGAATTTTGAATTTGATGAAAGGGAAAAAAACATTCTTAAAGCGAATTTCAAGATGAAATGGGTAATTATTTAAGGTAAATAATGTTATAAATAATTATAACTGAAACGTGTTTGGAAGGTCCTCTATAAAGATTGCTCATTTCATCCTGATTCGTTAATAAACGTGGTCGCCAAAGACAATTCTTGAATCTGATTGGTGGATTTCTAAAATCAGTAGCAGTTGAGATATGTCCTACCTTTCCATATTATTATGTGGATACAGACTCATTTTTTCACATAACAATATCTTAACCCTATACAACTGGTTGTAACAATGACCCGTGAACTGTCATGATCATGTGGTAGTTGGATTTGCAACTACCTGTGCAATCAGTGCCTATCACCACTAAAGTTGTTAGTTCGAACTCCGTTCATGATGAGGTGTACTTGATATTACATTATGTGATAAAATTTGTCAGTGACTTGTGACAGGTTGGTGGTTTTCTCTGGTTTCCTCCACCAATAAATCTGGCCGTCACAATAAAACTGAAATATTGTTGAAAGTGGCGTTAAACGCCATAAACCAACCAATCATTTTCACAGAACGTCTTAACCTTATACAAATGGTTGAGACAATGGCCTGTGCACTAATTGGTTGTATATACTGTCCTTGTGTAAACATTTGTATTGGTTGTATTTTGTGAATAGGTGGTTATGACCAAAGTGGTTATGGACAGGCAGCTACTTATGGTGGAGGTAGTTATGCTAGTGGTTACAGTCAAGGTGGCTATGATCAGAGTGGGTATGGTGATGCAGGATACGGTGGAGGGTATTCACAGGGTATGTATTTTAATTAAAACATTTATTCCCAGGGATGACGCTACATTATAAATAGGAAGAGCCAAGTGACTCCTTCACCTTCTGGGGACTACATTCCCCAAATCCGAAAAATTCACAATGACGAAGAACTTTGTTGGAAATATTTAATGTAGTGTTTTTTATCAGACTTGAAATGAATGTTATCTTCGTACTTTCAATTTATCATTCATTTGCGTAACGTAACTGCATCAGGCATTGAAAATATCAGGGATAATTTTTTCAGTTGCTTTTCAGCAGTTTTCCTCTGGAGAGAAATTGCCTAAAGTTGCTAAACACAGGTTGAGAATTAGTCAAAATGTTTTCCTACAAGATCATTATTCTGCTAACTAATAGGGAAATATCACAAACGAAAAATATGTAGTGTCTGATTTTATGCAGTAACATTTCATTAAAATACCATTGATATATTACAAGGAAAGAAATCTGTATTCCTGTCCTTTTGAATGCAGAACAAGATACAATCGTTTTGCTACATGCCATAATACTGTTTTTGTCTATGGGTCAACACTAGTGGTGTTCCGATCATCAATTATGATTGAAAATTGGAAAACGATTATCGATCAGACGCTGACTTCCAACTGATTAGATGATGTTTCCGATGATCTGTGCACCACTAGTTATTTTAATATGAAGATTCTTATTTCACTACAACAGTTTGATTAAACTATTTTTGAAGGAGTTATTGCCCTTTTTACCTAAAAAAAAAA
>MJUT01001371.1:530779-541347 GCA_002080005.1 Gigantidas platifrons | reverse complement strand
GGGTATCTGATCTTAGTCTTATAATACTGGTGTCTTGTTACTGTGTGAGCCACCGTGTGGCTACAGTGAAGAGTATCTGATCTTAGTTTTATAATACTGGGGTCTTGTTACTGTGTGAGCCACCGTGTGGATACAGTGAAGGGTATCTGATCTTAGTCTTATAATACTGGTGTCTTATGTATTAATACATCTTGCGAATTTATCCAGCAATTATTCTGTTGTATTTTTTTTTTTATTTCTTGTCGACATCTATATTTTTCAAAAGCAATGCTTTTATACCAGAAGCAACCTTAATGAAGAGTTGATTCCTCAATAACCAAGCCTTTATTTTGACAAACCTTTTCAACTTTGATCTGAATGTTCCAAGTTTGACTTCATTGCAGCAAGTTTTTTTTTTTTTATCTTTTAACAGTTCAGCTCATGGACTGCAAAAATAAAAGCTTGAGTATATCTTACATGTATAAAGAAGGTTTATATATATTATTTCATTTACATGTATAATGTTAGTCAGTTTTATTGAGGCAGAAAACCAAAATACCCAGAGAAAACAACTGATCTGCTGACCAACCCCGATTGCACAATGTTGTATCAAGTACACCTCACTGTGATCAGTAAACAACCCTACAAGTTTAGTGACAATACACACCGACTGAGTCGGTTGATGTGGTAAAGTCTTTTAGTGTTAACAAATCAGATATATGTGTGCATCAGTAAAATTTTAAATTACTACAGTAATATCCTAGTGAATTAATCGAAAACAATTGCAGGTTACTTTAGACAGATTGAGAGCCGAATATATTTTTTCTCTTTTCAGTAGCAAGGATCAAGCAATTTTTTTTTTAAATATCACCATTTTATTTTAAATATATAAACCAATGTTTGTTTGAACAAGATTTGGTAACTATTTTATCTTCAAAGAAAATCAAGAAAGCATCAGAGATGCAACAGCCGAGTTGCAAGTCAAAATCATTTGGTCTTGTGATCATAAATATATATGGTTTAGGGGTGGGGATCTCAACCATTAAAAAGTTCACTTTAGGTAGGGGGTGGGGTATGATCCCCCAGGGCCTGAGCTATAAGGCATTTAATTTGCCTAGTTACCCTGATCATAAATATATATGGTTTAAGGGTGGGGATCTCAACCATTAAAAAGTTCATTTCAGGTAGGGGGTGGGGTATGACACCCCCAGGGCCTGAGCTATAATGCATTTAATTTGCCTAATCACCCTGATCATAAATATATATGGTTTAGGGTGGGGATCTCGGTCACATTTTTAAAACAGATTCCCAAGCCCTGGGGATAAAAAATGCTGAATGCACAACTTCACATTGGCATCTCCACCCATACCACATATTAAGTTTCTATCTTATGTAGTTTCAGAGAAATGTGTAATTCTCAAAATATAAAAAAAAAACATGATTTTACAAGAAAAAAACAATAGATTAATCTGAATTTCGAACTCGCTCTACATAATAGTGTAATAATGCTTCCTACCAAAAATTATGTTGATCGGCCAAAAACTAAGAGCAATATCGTGTTAACGAAGATAATTCTCAAAATATGTACTTTTTCTATAAAAAAACATGATTTTACCAGAAAAAAACAATAGATTAATCTGAATTTCGAACTCGCTCTAAATAATAGTGTATTAATGCTTCCTACCAAAAATTACGTTGATCGGACAAAAACTAAGAGTGCTATCGCATTGACAAAGATAATTCTCAAAATATGTACTTTTTCTATAAAAAAAAAAACCATGATTTTACAAGAAAAAAACAATAGATTAATCTGAATTTTGAACTAGCTCTACATAATAGTGTAATAATGCTTCCTACCAAAAATTATGTTGATCGGCCAAAAACTAAGAGCGCTATTGCGTTAACAAAGATATCCATACGCCCGCCCGCCAGCCTTTCGCCAAAACATAAGTCGACTGCAACTTCGTTGCAACTCGGCTAAAAAGGGGCAACAACTCTTTATTTAATTGATTACCAATTCTTACCAAAGGACACAATAGACCTACTTGGAAAATCACCCTCTTCTCTCAGACACATGATATGCAAGTCTTAAAAAAAAAATTTTTTTAAATGCAAGCAAAAGAATGAAAAATATGCTTTAAATCACAATACCAAAAGGAGAGATGATTTATTGATTGGTGTTAAATGTCAACTTTAACAGCTTCTCAGTTAAATAATGGTGTGTCAAACGGAGGGTTATAATTACATCTTCAAATCTGTTTTTAAAATAAATTTACCGTTTTTATTTAGCTTGTAAGACCAGAGGAGAAACTTGCTGTCATACACTCAATTTTAGATTATTTCAATTTTTGCAAACCTCATCAATAAATTTTAACATTTCACTTTAAAGTCATCATAGCTCCTTGAATACCACCCAAAAGTTAAAAATAATATTAAATGAAAAGTGAACCTACCTTGCCTTACTAATCTTAACCTAATATTGTCCCTGCTCGTTGGTGCTCCTAACAGACTAATGGTGCCTTATAAATGTATAGTTGTTTCTTCTTATCTCCTATCAAAATCCTATTCACATCTCTTCTAAATAACTTAACTTTCACAACAAAAATATTCCATATTACATGAACACAAAATTTTCTTTCCAACAAGTTTTCAAACTGTAAACTATCCATGGAGGATTTCTTTTTTTTTTTTTTTTTTACAATTTTTACATATTTCTATATCAACAAATATCCATACATTTTGTTTACAAATCTAGAGGACCATCTGAGCTTATAAATAATCTGTATGTTATCCAATGCTAATTTATGTCTAGTTTTCGCTCCATCAATGTATCAATTTCTGAAAAGGTTTTTCTAAAAACATTTTCCAATATATCCATATGTAAAATTATGGTGGTGGTATATCCTACCAAGAACCATTAAATAATCGTCCATATAGTTTGCAGTCTGCGCTAACCCACTTGCTTGAAGCCTGGGACACATAAAACTGGATTCGGACAAGTGAAAATTATGAACAAATTTGCTTGAATAAATAGAAACATTTTAAACATTTTCTAAATTCGGCTTTCGGGCAAGTACACTGAATTGTTACTTCATACATAATCAATATTTAACCTCGTGTCCATTGGAACGTAATAGCCTCAACAACAAAAACAAGACTGGAAAAATCTTACACCTGAAGAAAATTCCAAGTTTATCCGGTCAAACGATTAGAGATGTTAAATATATTTAATCGGGACTTGCCGCCATAAAACTTTCCAGTGTACGAGTTTTATACTCCTATTCTCTATCATCATCAGCATACAGCATTCTGATTGGATGTTTTTAGAGTATGGGTAGAAAACTTGTGCCCAAAGGTTTTATGACAGTAAGGCCAGATTAGATACAAGAAATAATACAAATAACAACATGACATCGAGAGAAACTCCCCATTTCTCAAAAGACACACTAAACAATATCAAGATTGGATAATTCAAAAGAAATAATTGAAATTTGCATAGTGTCTCAGTCCCCACGATGAGCACCAATCCTATGGCCCATGACTAGTAAAACTTTGTTTGGACCAGTAAATTTTTCAGACTTTTTTAAAGAACTATATAAAAATAAATTCAAGAATTTGATTCAGACCAGTAAATTCAAATTATCATTTCGAGGATCTGAGTTTCTAAAGGAACATGGTTTTATATCAAAATAACCTTTGTTTTTGATACCTTTCCTACAACCACATGGAAAACATTTTAATACAAATACATTAAAATCTATGATCTATTAAATTGATTTGGAAGTCTTAATTATATTGAAAATTAAACTTGACCCATGAACTTTTGTCAAATCAGGGTTTCGAAATTCCCATTTCCCGTGGAAAGAAAAAAAAATGGACCGGAAAGTGTAAAGTAAGGTAGTAATATAATGTTCTAGTCAATAAAATGTTGATGTTATATTCTATTTACAGTTTATATGACTGAGGAACAATAAAACTTTATTTGTATTACCATCTATAGCAAATAATACACATTACTAGAAAATAGGGTAATATTGTTGGGAGCAAGTAAAATTTCATGACAATTTTCCCATGGATAAATCAAGTGAAACAAAAATTTCGAAGCACTACAAATGGACTACATATTTATACAAAAATGACACTTTACAACAAATGTGGTCATACAAGTCATCAGGAAAATTCTACTTACAGTTTACATGAAAGCATGAGGGGCAAAATACTAACAACAAACCCCAAATACCCCCTTATGACATGACAAAGCAAGAAACTGGGTTCAGATTTTCTATATTTTATTGATCAGAGGTGACAATGAAAATTATATTTACAGATGGATGACAAATGTTCCGTAAAATTAAAATTTTTACTTTCTAATAAAAATGAGTTACATGACGATAATCACAAATTGATGACAAAGAGTAGCTGGATACAATGGTAAGTTTTTCAAGCAGGAATACATATTCTTAATCCATGACATTTTATTTTTAGGTCTTTTATGACCAATTCACTAAATTTATTAACAAAAATCACAGAAATCTCTACAATCGCTGCTTACATCCTAGCATCTACCTAACATGGGGATGCTTATAAAACCAGTTAAATCCTTATTGAAGATGAGCATCATTACTTCCTAGCATCTACCTAACATGGGGATGCTTATAAAACCAGTTAAATCCTTATTGAAGATGAGCATCATTACTTCCTAGCATCTAACTAACATGGGGATGCTTATAAAATGGTATAGTGTTGCTTATCCTAATTCTAGTTCTGTCTTAATCAAGTTGGAATGAAGTCAATATTTCTTAGCCTCTAATCTCCTTAACAATGGGATGATTAACAATGTCCTATGGTTCTGCTACTTCCTATATACCTGCCTAATGTAATTAACAAGAAAATGTTATTATCAAATATCGAAATTTTCTTATACATGTAACATAAAAATGTACAAAGATGTGTGTCAAAGGTCAAATAGTATACATGTAGCTATTTAATGGGGATGAAAAATGTACAGTCAAACCTGTATTAAGAGGTCACACTTGGGAGAAAGAAAAAGTGGCCTTATAACACAGGTGACCTATTAAGAGAGGTACAAATCATATGAAATTTTCTATGACAGGACAAGAAAAAAGTGACTGTTCATTAGAGGTGACCACATAGGCAGGTTTGACTGTATATTTATATCAGTGTTTGGTTGACAAATTGGCACAATCACCTTTTAAACTCTATTGAAGTGTTGCTTAAAAGGCAGATTCTTTACCCAACTTCAGGATAAACATGGTACATGTTCAAATTAACAATATTCACATAACAATTTCTCATCTAAAATAAGATTTCCTTTAACACGGTGTATTAATTTGCTAACAAATGATAACACAATGAAAATCAACAAAATCAAATGATCTGAAATATATTTTTTTTTTTATTAATTAATTTTTCCTCATTGCACCCTAAATTAACCTTTGACCCAAAGTTCCCACCTTGATTCTGGATATTACAATGATGTTTGTTTTATGCCAAATTCTACTGGATATGCATAATTGGCTCTGAATTATTGTAATGTGTCTCAATTGCATTTGATCATAAACTTTTTCCCCACCCTGGGACTTTCACATGAAGCTTCATGCAGTGTACCTCAGGTTCTTAAGACTTATATATTTTTTCAATTGCAGCCTATACAAAAGTTGGGACGGATGCCCAGGGTTCATCATGCCCTAGAGACAAATATTGCAACATTTTTATAGTTGCCATATCAAACAATTTTCTTAATTTTCTTTGTTTTAAGCACCATTTGAGAAAAGACAAATTGTTCGAAAATATGTAAAAATACAAAAGAATAAAGTGTTCAAAATCCATCAAGAACAGACAACCAGAAACAATAAAAACATTCCTTCAAAACCTCAAAAAAGTAGATACCCGTTACATATTACACTCGAGATATTTACCTGAAAAACTAATGATGAATATGATGATGATTTACCGATTGAAACCTCCTCCACCTCTACCATAACCACCTACAAAACAGGGTAAAAACAAATATAATTGATATATAACTTTTTCCTCTAAAACCATTGATACAAAGTCTGACTTGCTTTAAATCAAGTGAGCGGTATTTCAGTCATATTTATAACAATCAAGTTCACAAACAATAATTTATGTATGATGGCATTACGAGGAACCAATGGGTGGAAATTCAGACCGTCACAGGAAAATCAGAGAAAATAGACAGAATTGGAAAGTTTTGCTCTTTCAACGGGCCACCAAAGATCACTCAAAGGAGACATTCAGTTGTGCCCTATTCTAATGAAGAGATATGTATTTGATTCGTCCTGCACAACTATAGAATGCCACTTTCAGAAGGGAGGTTTGGGTTTATGGTGCTTATTGCCACTTTCAACAATATTTCAGTTATATAAAGGCGGTCAGTTTTATTGGTGGAAGAAACCAGAATACCCCGAGAAAACCACTGACCTGCCGCAAATCACAGATAAACTATATCACATTATGTTGTATCGAGTTCACCTCGCCATGACAAGGGTTCGAACTCACAACTTTAGTGGTGATAGGCACCGATTGTGCATCCAACTATCATATCACCACAACCAGGATGACTTAGAGGAGTAAAATGAGGCACTATTTCTATAACACAGAAAAAGATTCAGTGAATAATCATTGTTATCTAATCATTTTATCGTAACAGATGAGCTTATTTCTCAATACAATTGAAAATGATGTTTCATCTGTTAAGCTTACTATTAAAACAATTTGAGCCTGTGCTATCATTTAGGTCTGTAGTTTGAAATATTTTCGATTGCTTTATGTTGACAGAATACCAGGTACATTCCAGTGTTTGTAAATAATGCTCCAGCAAATGTTGCTTACAAAATGGGAAAGTCTAGCAATGCCCAATATTAACTATACCAAATACTAGAATAAAAGTTGTGCAATCATACTATAAATAGAAATAATCAATATGAATTCTTACTGTTATAGGGTGCAGCACCCCCTCTAGGCTGGTTCCCACCATATCCCTTCATTGGGCCTCCACCGTAAGAGGCACTGTAATCCTGTCCAAACTGGTTCCAGTTTCCACCTACAATATAATACTGGCCATGTGAGATATTCCTAATATATTGGTCGTGTAAAAATTTTGACAGTGACAATGAGTGTGCAAACGAACATTTTCACATCTTCAAGAAGCATAATTATTAAAATGTTTAATGCAAATTTATGGTTTATTTGAAACTCTCAAAGAATAAAGTGTGCTTTGGCACATGTTACCTGGAATTAACTAAACAGTTAGTCACAGGTAACTGTGTTGCATCTCGACTCAGTAAAAAATTTCTGAATTGCCGTGTTTTGTAGGATGTAAACACAACAATGTTTCAACAGGAAAGAGCATACAGTAGTCCCCTTATAAGCCATCTCTGATATCAGGCCACTTTTTCATTGCAGAAAGGGTGGACTTACAAGAGGGGGATCACTGTATTAACCACCTCTATAAATACCTGGATTATAACCACCTCCATATCCACCATCACCATAACCACCTTGGTCATAGCCTTCTTGGCTGTAACCACCACCATAGCTGTCTCCACCATATCCTCCTTGCTGGAAACCACCTACTGATAAACAAGATAAAAAACAAGTTAAAACATCATGCATTCCATTAGTTATTTTTATAAATGATAGTGAAAAAAACTGTTAGAAAACGTAACTAGATTTTGTATTTGGGTTATGGTGTTAATCACCACTTTCAACAATACATGAATTTCAGTTATATCGTGGCGGTCAGTTTTATTGCTGGAAGAAACCGGAGTACCTGGAGAAAACCACCGACCTGCCGCAAGTCACAGACAAACTTTATTATGTTATTTGCATATAAAATTTATGCTGTACATGAGTATTGCTGTATGCAGTTTTTACATTTAGTGGGCCACATAATCACTGATTACAACATTATTTCGTAACAACTGATTTCATAATAAAATGAGGGGGAAAAAAATCAACACCCCTAATACACATGCAGGCACTTCAATAAAAAGTGGTCAGGTTAAGCTAATTATATGGGCCTAAATCTGCCCTTTTAGTTCAATGATGCAGTCATGTAAGTGTTTTCCTCATCATTCATTTAAACGTACTGAATAAGCATAAATGTAACATGAGGTGTGCTCGATACAAAATTATGTGATAAAAGTGTGTCAGTGACTTGTGACCGGTTGGTTGATTTCTCCGGGTGATCCAATTTCCTCCACCAATAAAACTGACTGCCACAATATAACTGAAATATTGTTGAAAGTGGCTAAAACACTATAAACCTAACCATAAATAACATTGATTTGCTTAAAATAAACAATAAACAATTTTTCATTTATATAAGCTGTATTGGACAAACAATGTGTCCATTATTTACCTTGTCCAAAACCTCCTTGACCTCCAAAACCTCCATGTCCTGAAATAGGGGTAAGTACTTGTTACAAGAGTAAACTAAAGTAACTTAGGAAACAGATCAATATAAGTGTTATGCCTGTTTCTGGATACTACATTCAATTAGTTATTGTGATATCCATGTATATTTATCAATAATAAAAACATAGATATCAAACCATGTCAGCGCCGCCAAAGTACTGACTACTGGGCAGCATGCCTACAGGTTTTTTCATCTGGGGGTACATGTACCCTTTTACCTTCATTTTTGGGGGAAAATCCAAATTTTTTAGGGTGCAATGTACCCTCTAACTCTTTATTTGGGGGTACAAAGAAAATGAACTGCACCATGCTGTTTTTTGTAAATATTACGGGTTTTAACAGTAGCAGTTCTTCTGATTGGACAATTAAAAAATAAGGAGCCATGGCTCAGTCAATAGAATTGGGCGATCTATAAATCATATCATCTCACTTAAAATATGCAAGGAATGCTCTGATTGGATAATATTGCCGAAATTAACTAATCAGAACAACTCTATCATACGTACATTTTTTGTACTTTTAAAGTGAATTGTAAACAAAAGGTAATTTTTATACAGTGCTCGCAACAGGCTCTTTACATGCACGCACGTAGAGTTCTTTCAATTATATGTGCATGATTTTTATTCTACGTAAAACACGTACTGCAGTACGTGAATGGGCATGCTGCTTGGGGACTAATAGTCCACCAGCAGAGGTATCGACCATGTGATAGAACCAGAGGCTCTCAAGAGCCTGTATCGTTCACCTGGTTATAAAAAGAACCAATTGGTCCTATGTAAAAACTATGACCTGTGGTGGTGGCCATCTTGGATTTCAGATCGGCATAAAAAAAAAAAAATTTTTTTAGAGGACCTTCAAATGATTATTCCTGGACAGCTCGGTTTCAATTGTCCAAGTGGTTTAAGAGAAAAAGCGTTTTGAAACATTTTTCTCATAGGGTCCAATGTTAAACTAAGTCCTGCCGTAGCCGCCATCTTGAATTTTATATCGGAACGAAAAACCTAAAGTATGTAGCGGACCATCCAATGAACATTCATGTACAGTTTGGCTTTAATCATATTTGTAGTTTCTAAGAAGAAGCCATTTGAACATTTTCCCATAGGGTCCAATGTTAATTTATTTCCTGCAGTGGAGGCCATCTTGGATTTCCGATCGGCATAAAAAACCTAAATTTTGTAGAGGAACTTCCAATGATCATTCCTGGGCAGCTTGGTTTAAATTGTCTCAGTGGTTTCAGAGAGGAAGCGTTTTGAGACACTTTTCCCATAGGGTTCAATGTTAAACTAAGTCCTGCTGTTTCCCATAGGGTTCAATGTTAAACTAAGTCCTGCTGTAGCTGCCATTTTCCATTTTTATATCGGAACAAAATACCTAAACTTTGTAGAGGACCAACCAATGAACATTACTGTCTAGTTTGGATTCAGTCTGATTTGTACTTTCTGAGAAGAAGGCATTTGAACATTTTCCCATAGGGTACAATGTTAATCTATGTCCTGCGGTGGAGGCCATCTTGGATTTCCGATCGGCATAAAAAACATAAACTTTGTAGAGGACTTTCCAATGATCATTCCTGGGCAGTTTGGTTTCAATTGTCCAAGTGGTTTCAGAGAAGAAGCGTTTTGAAATATTTTCCCCATAGGGTCCAATGTTAAACTAAGTCCTGCCATACCCGCCATTTTGAATTTCATATCGGAACAAAAAACCTAAAGTTTGTAGAGGACCATCCAATGAACATTCATGTACAGTTTGGCTTTAATCACATTTGTAGTTTCTGAGAAGAAGGCATTTGAACATTTTCCCATAGGGTCCAATGTTAATCTATGTCCTGCGGTGGCAGCCATCTTGGATTTCCGATCGGCATAAAAAACAGAAACTTAGTAGAGGACCTTCCAATGATCATTCATGTACAGTTTGGCTTTAATCATATTTGTAGTTTCTGAGAAGAAGGCATTTGAACATTTTCCCATGGGATCCAATGTTAATCTATGTCCTGCGGTGGCAGCCATCTTGAATTTCCGATTGGCATAAAAAAACAGAAACTTTGTAGAGGACCTTCCAATGATCATTCCTTGGTAGTTTGGTTTCAATTGTCCAAGTGGTTTCAGAGAAGAAGCGTTTTGAAACAT
>MJUT01001371.1:518382-530580 GCA_002080005.1 Gigantidas platifrons | reverse complement strand
GCATAAAAAACAGAAACTTGGTAAAGGACATTCCAATGATCATTCATTTACAGTTTGGGTTCAGTCAGTTCATTAGTTTCAGAGAAGAAGATCTTTGAAATTTCAGCCAATCAGAGCATATTATTGGCCCTGGCAGCCATGTTGAATATCCGACTGGAACGAAAAACAGAAACTTTGTAGAGGACCATCCAATGAACATTCCTGCTAAGTTTGGTTCCAATTGGCCAAGTGGTTTTGGAGAAGAACCTTGAAATGTGAAAAGTTTACAGACGACGGACGCCAAGTGATGACAATAGTTCACCTGGACCTTTGGTCCAGGTGAACTAAAAACAAATTTAGATATCTAATTCAGTGTGCATGATGCACCCCTGGATTGGAACAACCTTTATCAGGTACACTCAAAATCAAGACTAGAAAACCAAATAATTTGAAGTTTTGAGAGCAATAAAACAAAAGGGTCTACACAGGATAGCATAAATTGGCTACTGTCACCTATGCCTGTGGGATAAGAACTTTAACTACAATGTATACTATAATAATATTTAACAAATAGTGCATAGCACTGAGGGTCATATGGCAGTTTATGGACCGGTCATTCACCCCTAAAATGTTATATGGACCGAAGCGAAGCTCAGCAAAGTTTGGCTCAATAGTTTCAGAGGAGAAGATTTTTTTTTAAATTTCATCCCCCCTTTTTTCTATTTTTAGCTTGGTGGCCATCTTGGTTGGAAGTCGGGATCATCGGACACAATTTTGGAAGGGGGCCATCCAAGGACCATTCTAACAAAGTTTGGTTGTAATTGGTTCAGTGGTTTCTGAGAAGATTAAAATGTGAAATGTTGACGGATGGACGACGGACGAAAAGTAATGGCAATAGCTCACCTGGCCTAAAGGCCAGGTGAGCTAAAAAAAAAACGGGGCTGTCGTGGTTGTGATCGTATGGTAGTTTGATTTACAACTACCTATGCTATCAATGCCTATCACCATTAACATTAAGAGTTCTAATTCCACTCATGGCAAGGTGTACTCGATACAACATTATGTGATTGCGGCAGATCCGTGGTTTTCTCTGGTTTCCCCCAACAATAAAACTTGCCCCCAAGAAATAACTGAAATATTGTTGAAAGTGGCATAGAATACCATAACCCCTAACACTGAAAATAAAAAATATTTCAAACTACATACCTCCTCCTCTTCCTCCCCCACCACCACCTCTTCCTCCTCGTCCACCACCACCACCACCTCCCTCACTGTCTTTTTGATGTGCTTTCTTAACATCAACATTTTTTCCATTCAATAAAAAGTTCTTCTTCACTAAAATAACAATTTTGTGACTGTTAGGACATATTTAGTATTTTGAACATTTTGAACATTTAAGTGTTCCTATAAATTATTTAGTATCTTATCCCGAGCCAGAGGCGATGGATAAAATTTACTAATATCTGGCAACCCATGTTAAAACTCAAAACACATTCCGGCTTCCATGAATCATTTCGATTCTGATATGTCTAAGAGTACAAATATGGTAGGAAGACGGTATTTATATTTACGTTTGCAGACAATGTCGCCAAATTCAAGCAGACGATAATTCATCAACATGTACATTTACGCAGGAAAGTCAGTCATATTGATGGAGCATCTGTAACAATAATATGTTTCCAAGTTTTAATTGCATGTCTAATATGTTTCCAAGTTTTAATTGCATGTCGCATATTACTAATTTTGGATACGTTGATTATTTTCAGTGAATATAGGTGTTAAAACGAACAACCGTGTAAATAATTTTATTTAATTATTTTATTACCTGGCTTAAAATGTGTACATTGTTGCATGTGCTAATGAGATTATACCCAATTGATAAATCGTTCGTTTGTCTACAAAATGAAAGAAGGACGTCATGTTTATGATGTTAGAATACCAAACAATGTCAGATACTTCTTGGGAAATGCAGTTGATCTGAAACCAGACTTTAAAAAAATACTAATGATAACTATTATTACAATATTTGCATTTGTTTACATTTTCACTTTGGGAGAATCTTTGAGCTATATATCTAACGCTTTGGTTTTCCAACAATTGACATTACAATACTTACATACAGCTTTGTCCACATTGTCATAATCAGCAAATGTTACAAAGGCAAAACCCTTCATTTTTCCTGTGGCTTTGTCTTTAATCACACTAATCTCTTTAATGGTGCCATAGTCTTGGAATGTCTCACGTATATCATCTTCCGTCGTTCCGTCTTTCATTCCACCAACAAACATTCTATCTACTGAGCGCTGTGCATCAGGGTTACCAGATTCCTAAATAAAAAGTCATGTGTATTTTTTAACAAAACCTGTAGTTCCAGTCCTTGAAATGAAAATTTGAATTTACTGAATCGAATCAAATTTTATTACGGGATATATCTACCGTATTTTACGGACTATAGGTCGATAGGTCGAATTGCTGCTTTTTGGCTAAATTTTTTGGGGAATACTAAGATAGGTCGAAGCATTCCATAGGTCGAGGATGCCGATGGTAAATATCGTCACATCGAACGTTTTTTTGTTGTTTTTTTTTTACATCAGTAAACATTTGTCCTATAACGTTCTTCGGTAAGTATATGCAAGTATTAATTCAAGAATACTATTCTTATGTGTCATAAAAGAAATAATTATGAAAGTTAAATTAAATAAAATTTTGTTTTTAAACTTATGTTTGTGTGTTTTTTTTATGACGAGTCCGGTTTATAAACCCAGACATCAATGACATTCAAATCAGGCCATCTGTGGGTGTCACAATAATAGATGGTAAACGGATGTTCATACAATAAAATAATTAAGCTGTCAAAACAATGTATCACCTTGTGCAGTTTTTTTGACACACCTTTAAACTGTGTTCAATTATTAGTACACAATTTATGTGTTTGTCTCGGTCCAGTAAATAAGTGCCGACAGAGGTTCACCTGTGTTGATTATCTCATGGTGATTATTTTATTTGTTCCTAATTGACCAATTCAAGTCAGTGTAGAACATTATAGTTTAATGAAATCGATAATTATTTTCCAGTACATTTAGTATAAAAAGCTTGTTCACCACGTGTATTGTGAGATATAATATTGCAACCGACATGTTTTACTACAACCTCGTGCGCATGCTCGTGTTCGGTACCCCTCGTGTTTGATGGAAAGCTATCTGATAGGCCTATAGCTATATTTAGATATTTTGTGATAATAATTTTATAAACGATCCACCCTGTGATTTTTTTTTCAACAACATACATTTGTACATTTTTTATAGTATATAATTTTTTATTATACAATACAATATTGAACTGATTTTCGTTAACACTTCATTTTTCGATCATTGAATATTGATTTTTTTTTCGGATGTTGAACATTTTATCCCCGGAATTGCACCCCCTGTTAGTGTTAGTATATTTTTATTGCTTTAATTAAAAAAAAATAACACCAAGAACATCGATAATTTCAGTCTTCTTATTCAGGAAAAAACCTACAGCAAAATAAAGGTATACTGTCAACAAAATCGTCATTTTTATCGAGATTTTTTTTTAGGGATTCCAGTTTTTCAACTTCATCCTTGTATAGGTCGAAGGCAGCGTGTTGAGGAAAAAAATATCGACCTATAGTCCGTAAAATACGGTAAATAAAAACTGAAAAATGTATTGGTCAAATAAAAATATATGTGTGGTTCCAGTTACATTAAAATAAAAAACAGAGTAGGTAGGTAGGGATTTTATTTTATATTTTTTTTTTCACAATGATTCTATGGGAGAGACATTGTGACTAACAGTGCTTATTGCAAAATGGCAAAAAAATCTTTAGGGCAGGGGCTAAAAATTAGGGTAGGTAGGGTAACCGGAACCACACATATTTTTTTAATTTGGCCTTACTGATTTCCAGTGGTATTTTTTTTATTATTGAATAAAGCACTCTGAAGATTAAATCATGGGATGGTATAAAATCTGCATCACTGACAGATATTTACTGTTAAATATCAATAATATCATATTTTTCCAAATTGGGAATTATAATTTACTTGCAATTATTTTGGGGTCACTAAGCGGCCTTAAAACATATAGTGGAATCATCCTTGATTTAATCTAACATTAAGTCAGCAACATTTATAAACATCTCCAATTTCAAGACAAGATTAAGAGCTATTAGTCATTTCAACCAAGGGAAATTCTAAAATAATATAAAAAATATAAAAATAACATACTTCTCTGGGCATGGCTCGCTTTGTTTCAACTTTCCTTCCATCAAGTTCATGTGGCCTTTCAGCCTGGGCGTCATCAATACTTTGAGATTCTTTGTATGTGATAAATCCAAACCCTCGTGATCTTTTTGTTTGTGGGTCTTTCATAACAATACAGTCCACTACTTCTCCCCATTTTTCAAAATGCTCTTTTAATCCTGCATCGGTTGTTTCATAACTCAGACCTCCAATAAATAGTTTTCTGTACTGTTCTGAATTTGGATCATTTGGGTCACTGAATCTGCCTTTAGGTCCTCCTCTTCCACCTCCTCCTCCTCCTCCTCTCATCTACAAACAAAAACATAAATTGATTAATTGAGTGCTGGGCTCGAATTTGCAGGTACCCAGCTTCAAATTTTACATTCCGTAGTTCAACATATTGGAGAAGACTTCATAAGTTTGTTTAACTTGTGTCTATTCCATTTTGTCTACTTAATTGGCAAATAAAATATGTTTAAACTAAACTAACATATCAATAAACTTTGCTCAACCATATATACTCAATAGTTTTGCCTAATTTTTGGAGCAACAGGCACTTGAATCTGCAGGAAAAGAAAAGAAAAACAGTGCATAAAATAATAGAAAACTGTCATATTCAACTCTTACGATATTTCCAATGATCATATTCATTGATCTCTATACATTCATTGGTAGTGGGCCACCTCTCCCACCCAGAAGTGTCATAAAAGGTCTGATTTTTTTTGTGTGACAAAATTTCACACTATTGCGTGATTTAGGCACAGAAGTACATGGTGAAGCTCGACATTCCTTTCTTGTTGCACATTTGAGCGAAGTGTATTTAAAGTCACCTTGCATTTTTAAGTATTTGCCACAATAATTGGCAAAAGAGAAAAATATGCATGTTTCGGATTTTCAGAAACACAGACTCTATTTTTGAAAATAGTAACATACATGGATATAGCAAACAAGGCCCTGTGGTAAAGTGTGGTTAAATATTAATGTATCATATATGGATAGCCAACAAGGCCCTGTGGTAAAGTGTGGTTAAATATTAATGTATCATACATGGATAGCCAACAAGGCCCTGTGGTAAAGTGTGGTTAAATATTAATGTATCATACATGGATAGCCAACAAGGCCCTGTGGTAAAGTGTGGTTAAATATTAATGTATCACACAGTAATTAAAAAAATACATCTAATTTTAATTTGATTCTGAAAAAATAAAATGATTTGTTAAAAGTTTTGACGACTTTTTAATTGGAATTCTAACATGACGTCCTTCATTGGCTATATAAATAATACAGTGATAAAACTCACGATATATTTTAATTCGCTCATGCGTATTGACGAACAAATTACAAACATAATTCCCTAGTGAATTTATGTATTCATACAGCACTGTGGTGCATAACAAACATAAAAATGGTCGTATTGTTTTTACCTATATTTTTCAGGAATAAATACTTAAGACAACCGTCAATGGACTTTGACTTTTGAAATTTAACATCTTCCGGAAGTCGTTTAGAAGGAACGCTGATGACATTGAAAGACATGGTTACTGATTTATTTTTAAGATTTTGAGCACTATTTTGAGTACAAATTTTGCGGAAATTACTAAAAAAAATGTTGTGCTATTGTCATTTTGACAGAATCTAAACTAATCAAAAGTTGATGGTGTTATTTTCAAATTATATTACCTGAAACCAATATTGTTGTATATAGCAATGCATGAATTTGAATAATAGTATATATATTTTTATCAAGGAAAATAAGTTCAATTTTATTATAATAAAGAATTTAAGCTGAAAATCGAATACTAAAATGCATCCCTATAATTTAGTCAGCATGTCTGTCAATAATAATGACGATAGCATCACTTCAGAAATAAATTCATCATCCAGTCAATTTCATCAAATACAATTTTTGTAGGTGTTCTAGTGATGCTAAAATCTGATTCTAATCAAATTATTACGTTTTTCAGTAAATTTATGTGTTAATTAGTCGACCAGAGTCGGAAAATGTTGTGCTATCGTCAATGCTGTCAAATGCGTTATTCGGTGACGATAGCAACAAAAAAATGCGTCCTAGGAAATGCATCTTTTTCGGTATTTAGCTCTACCACGTTAGATGACGCTGCTATTTAATAACAAACAACATGGCCACAGAGGGACAGTCCAATATCGAAGGTGTCAGGTAAATTTTTGCAGTATTGTTTAGTCCGTCAAAAAAAATGACGATAGCAACATCGATGTCTGAAAAACATGTTTATAGTAATTTGTCAGCGGTAATATTCAGTTTGGACTAGCGGGTCGATCCATTGATACAAAAACATCGTTGATTTTTTGTTACTTTTACCGTGTTCATTGGTTTTTGGAACAGGGTTGATGCTATCGTCATTTTTTGACAGAACATGTGTTGCGATCTTCACATAACTGACAGAATTTATGTTGCTATCGTCTGCTTTTGATGGACTTTGATGGTTCCATTGTCATTTACAACAAATCCTTGATTATGAATGTCTTGAAACTTGACAATTTTCTGTAAGGCTATATCTAATTTTGTGAAAGGCTGTTTAAATTAAAAAAAAAAAAACTTCTAATAGACAAGCTTATAAAGTTAACTGCCCTTCAGCAAATCTTTAAACTTTAGACCACATCAATTATTCCAATAAAAATGGCTTTGTACATGCTTGTAAATTGACATGAAAATCAATTTTTTTATGTTATAGTGTTCAAAGATCAGCACTTTGCAAATGGAGAGGGACATAATAATGCTGGTTGTCTGTCCATCATTCGGACTTGCAAGTAAGCACTCTCACATCCTGGGCCTCCAAGAGGAATGATGCAAGGTGGAACAAGACTGCTTTGCGGCCCCGGGAATAGGCTGAGACTTCTCTCTTAAAATTTAGGATTTGACGTCCAATAAAAACACTGGTAAACTTTTATAAATGCTTCATTTCCAACTCATACAAGCCTATCACCAATACGGCGTGGGTTCGCACCCGGCTTTGTAAATTACAAAAAAGGGTGCACTCGACTCGCAGTCGCAAGTGATAAAGTTTACCAGTTGCTTGCTCATGGTCAGTGGTTCTCTCAGGGTTCTCCGGCTTTTTCCACCACTAAAACTGATTGCTATGATATAGCTGAAAGTGGCATAAAACACCAAAAATCAATCAATATCATTGTCTCTCAACCAATTTGTATACTTGGATAGTCTCTGTTCTTTTCAATATATGTTTAATTTTCTTTAATATTCTTTAATATAGATTTTCTTTTTTCAGATCTTGATGATTAGAATGTTTGGTGGTACCAACTGGAACAGAATTTGAGATTTTATCTTTTAATAAATGTTACAATTAAAAATGAGCACCTTTTTAATGTCATCCCAAACTCCTTCTAAAGTTCTCAAGCTAGAAAGTCTTAAATTTGCAGAATGTTTGTAGACATACATTTTTTGTATTTAAGAGGTGGCGGTGCATATTATCCAGATTTTTATTTTCAACAATTTTTCACAGTTGTAAAGTCAATTGTTTCCTTTTCATCATATAGTTTAGGTCTCAAAAGACCTTCACTGGCAATATCAACAAATTGGTCATTCAGTTTTAACCTTAATATCATAAATGTCTGTCACTGAATGACAATAGCACACATAGTCTGTCAATTATTGACAATAGCAACAACCTTTTCCATCAAAATTATGATGTCAGATAGCAACATGGAAATTACTCAAATTAACAAAGTATGAAATTTACTTCACTCTATAACCAAACCATTTCAGCAGGTCTTTACAAGTCATCATATTTCATAAACAAAAGAATTCTGTACAAGCCTTTGTTTTCCAAATTTTCTTATTTTCTTTGTTGCTATTGTCATAAAAATTCCATCAAAAATTGACAATAGCAACATCATTTTTTTAAACGTTAATTTAATCGCTAATAAAATGGTATATATATATATACTATTATTATCCACAATAAATTCAGGAAAAAAAGAGATGAAATAATAAGTACTCAGAAAGGGGTGCCTTTGCCAACAATAATTTAAAAAAAATCTCTTTTTGTCCCGTGTACATGAAAGTGACAAAACTTCCAAAAATTATTACACGGTGTTTTATTTTTTATTTACTTTTTTTTAATTTGTGAATCTATGACAATTTAAATCATAAATATGTGAATCGCACCATCTTTATTTTGAAATTTAGCTGCTAATGTACCGGATATGCCTATTGTGCATACTCATAAAAATACTAGATTGCGATTGGTTCCCTGTGACAGGGAACAGCTGACGCATTTTTATCATTGGCTGCCTTCAAGCCCTCAGAAGGCGGAGAGAATCGGAGACGGAAAGGGCTTGAATTATTCGAGTTACTATTTCCCCTGCCAAAATGTCGATAGGACACAAATCGCCTACTGATTTGCGTAGTGAAATGATTTTTCTTCAAGGAAAATCCATTTTTTATATCTTCATACCTTCTACACCCCCATACTGACAGATAATCCTCCGATTTTCTCGACACAGGACATATCGTGGGCTGCAAAAGCGAAAGTGGGTCACCAGACATCTTTCTGCCTTTTGGTCGTTCTCGGGTTTTATCATTGCCTTACGAAACATATCGGGGAAGTTTATATTTTGGCGCCTTGTAATTTGAATTTGGAATGTTTCCAGTGTCAAGTAATTATATATGATAAAACCCGAGAACGACCGAAAGACGTCACGCGACCTACTTTCGCTTTTGCAGCCCACGATATATCCTGCGTCAACAAAATCGGAGGATTATCTGTCAGTATGGGGGTGTAGAAGGTAGGAAAATATAAAAAACGGATTTTCCTTGAAGAAAAATCATTTCACTACGCAAATCAGTAGGCGATTTGTGTCCTATCGACATTTTGGCAGGAGAAATAGCGGTTGAAGTGACAGGGGTAGTAGGAGCGAGTCCGGCTTTGGGGCATTTTAGGTACATAGCCGATAGCGAGCATATTTTTGACTCTACACAAGCGCTAGTCCGAGATTCCTCTGCCGTTCGACGACTATTTACATCTTGCTGCTGTCAAACGTCAGAGCGCTCTCCATAATGAAAACAGCGGATTTTCCTGTCCATCTCAGCCGTGGCACATTTCCACGTTTTGTGGCTATCAGATTTTATTTTCTATCCAAAACCCTAATATATATCGCTTCACCAATCATTTTTCTATTCATTCATAACCATCTTACCCTCAGAAATTGGTGTTGCACTCCATTACAGCACGATTTCCCCAGACCTATATAATTTCGTCATTTTGAACACTGACATTTTGGAATATTTATCACGTGACTTCGAGAGAACTACGATTACCGCAATGTATCATGGGAGATGATTTGCATATAATCTGACCTTGTCCAAAAAATAGGGGGAAACGTAACACATGCTCTTTCCGAAACCCGCGGATAACACTGCCAAATAAATCTTTTCTATCCAACATATTTTGTATTATTTCTTTCTGCTCTGATTTGAGCTGTAGATGGAACTGTTTGTCCTGCAGAATACGCTTTATATCGTCTTGTATGTTTGTTTACATATGCTAATTTGGTGCGCTGCATTTAGTAGCTCCCATCATGCAATGCGTTGCTATCATCTTTCAGTTAGTATGGCGAGATCACGTTAAAAAAATGGCAGTGAAATGACCAAATCGGGTGTAAGAAAAAAAACGTGCTGTAATGGAGTGTAACACCACTCTCTGAGGGTAAGATCAGGGGTGTGGAATTACCATGCCCGACTCGTCCGACTCGTACATAGAACCTGCCGGACAAGTAGATTTTCCTGACTAGCTTGTCCGGGGACAAGTAAAAATCAACAAATAAAAATAATTTCTAATTTAAGTACTCCGGGAAGACAATTCCTCAAATGATATTATATCGTAAATATTGACGGTTATAGATAATGTTGGCTTTTTTTATTGGAAACGATCACATCAGTGGTGTTCCGAAAGCAGCTAAAAATAATCAGAATTGTACAAGTTCTAAGTTGAGTATTACGACCCGATTGCAATGATAATTGTACTGCATTTACCTAACGATAACCGGGACAGTGTAACAGGTTTTTACTGGAGTTCCGAATGTGACGTTTCCTTGCTTGTCCATAGCTTTTCATAAGCAAACAGGGCCTTACATCCGTGAATGTATAATACAAATCGGGTTGCAGTCGTTACAATGGACAAATATTTGATAATAAAAAAAAATTCTGGGAATGATTCTGGCCACAATGAACATCATGAGAAGGTTAAATGCAAAACTCTAGCGGAAAAGGACGCAAAATGAAAATGTGAGGAAAAACACCCAAGTGGCTAGCCGATTTCTCATGTTTACTGCTGGATTCTGATGGTGTCTCATATTGAAATATCTGCAGAATATACTCTGATTTTGCTGACAAGAAATCATTAATGTTTATTGGCAAAATCGTGGACAGAATGGATACCTATCTTCCCATCAGTCATCTGCAAAGTATGAAGACACCACTAAAACTAAATACTAGTACATGTACATGACTGTTTTGATTGATAAATCCATTGTCAAGGTTAATCAAAATGAACTTCATTGATATGAGATTTTTTTTCAACACAGCTTATTGAAGTTATTCTGTATCTAAAAACAACCAGCTATTATCTGACTGCATATTCCTATCTGAAATCCAAATTTAAATGGCCTTCATTTGGGCAGTTATCACTTAGGCAGGGAATGTTTTTGTTAACTTTATTAAAACTATATTTCAAATTTTATGCAATGATGTAATAGACAATATAAACAAGTTCAATTTAGCAACTGTGTTTATAAGTATCAAATGTTTGTACAATAAACAGGACAAGTAGGATTTTGTCCGGACAAGTAACTTTTTTCAGATGACTTGTCCGAGGACAAGTAGAACATTTCAGTATTTCCACACCCCTGAAGATGGTTATGAATGAATAGAAAAATGATTGGTGAAGCGATATATATTAGGGTTTTGGATAGAAAATAAAATCTGATAGCCACAAAACGTGGAAATGTGAATCTCTCGAGTGTGTGAGAAAAATCCGCTGTTTTGTTTATGGCAAGTGCTCTGGTTCAAACGACAACAGCAAATTCTAAATAGTCGTCGAACGGCAGAGGAATCTCGGACTACACAAGCGGGTGTAAGAAAAAAAAAGGAAGCGATATATATTATTTTGTAGAGCTTATGTTATTATGTTATATACATGCCGAATCAAAATAAAGTTTTCTTATCTTATCTTATCTTAACAGCAAATTCTAAATAGTCGTCGATCGGCAGAGGAATCTCGGACTACACAAGCGCTGGTACCTCGAATTACCGAAAGCCCCATATATTTACCGAAACCCCCATCAGATCTTCTGAAATCCCCCTCAGATGGAAAGATATAATATTATTTTAGTGTTTTATGATGGTTTTATAAAAATTTCGTTGTGTATGTGCACAGTAGGAACGATTTATCAACAAGCATAGCGGTAGTTCCAATCGCAGAAAACCCTCTGAAACACCTAAAACGCCGTAGAAATGACCGAAAGCCCCATTGCAAGTTGCGAAAATACCCTCAAAATGAAAGATATGACATTGTTTCAGGGTAATGTGATGGTTTTATTAATATTTAATAAGGAATGAGTGCAATAGAACAAATTTTTAACATCAATCGGCATATTTTCATTGAAAAAAACCAAGATGGCGCTGCTCCGTCAAGAAAGATAACTCTGTTATAAAAGTACTTAAGTACTGTTGATTCAAAGAATAAAAAATGTGTTTATTGTAATGGGAATGAACATGAAATAATTTATATTCAAACTCCGTTATAAAAGTAATTATACAATTAAGTACTGTAATATAGACAGTAACTACAGATATGGTATCAAATTCATTTTATTAAATACTACAAATGTTGTATCAAAGATTTCAAAAATTTATTTTAAGAAATGAATAATATTTAAAAAGATTCTAATAGATAATTACTGT
>MJUT01001371.1:504851-516193 GCA_002080005.1 Gigantidas platifrons | reverse complement strand
TTACTTCAAAATGGTCCTTGGGTGGTCCCCTTTCAGAATTATTTAAGTCAGGTGAGTGATACAAGCTCACCTGAACCTCTAGTTTACAGTAGTTTCAAAATACGATATAACCTTTGCGTCAGGGGACCAGTGGCCAACGGCCTTTTATTTTAAACTTGTAGGTCTACTCTCAATTTGAAAGTGAAAGGCAAAAAAACATTCACACCTATTGAGCCTCAACCTGAAAATATTATTGAAATTGTATGAAATTATTCCGTTTTGAAAAAAGATACAACTTATAGGAGGCGCGCATCTGGCGCAAGTCGTATCAAGTCATCCATTTCTAACAAGTCGTGGAAAATTGCCTTTCTACTTTGGTATAGGTGTTCGGCAGACTTAAATGTATCACCGTCGAAGAATAAAGGTGTTTGATAAAAATTTGACAGTATGTCATGTACACCTTTGACGTAGGTTATCATTGTTGCTGTTGGTATTAGATGTGATATATGGTGTGAAATTTTGACCTGTTTATATATACTTTGTTCAGTGTATGACTACTGTTTACAAGTCTTTTATCTCTAAATTAGGTATGGAAATTAGGAAATCAACTGCACTAATAGGTGAACATTTGTCAATCATTTTATTTGATTATCAATTGATTAATTATAATTTATATTACAATCAATTAATTAATCAATATTTTTAGCTATTTCAATTATTCTAAATTAAATGAATATTTAAATCAATAGTTAAATGTGTTCACATAGGCTTTGACTATTCAGACCGATCTAAAGAAGTGAATGGAATTTTGAAAATATTTAACATAATTAATAAAATTCTTATTTAATTAACATTTAATTAAACTGGGATGTGTCAAACTTTTTCAATATCTCAAATGCTTAATGTATTAATGACAGCTACATGTATATTGGTTCACATATAACACCATTTTATCCTCCATCCTTTTCTCTTAACTCACGACAATTATTAAACATATATTAAATTATAAAGTAAGTAACATCAGAATTTTTCCAAATTTAAAATTTGTTTTTTTTATGGGCGCAATTTCTAATTTGGAAAGTCCCCGTCAAAAATCATATCATCATTAATTAACATGATTAAAATGTATTTTTATTTTTATCTATTAGCTACTAAAAAGAGAATATTTAATAAAGTATTAAAGACTCAAATTTGTAATTCCCATTCCTTAAAGGTAACTTCATTTATATCAATAAACATAATAAACATTTAAATTTATTTTCTACAAAATTTTTTTTTTTTAAATATAATAAAATTCCTTCAAAATCTTTATTAAAGCACATTCCCTATATTAAATAATTATTCATGTAATTTTTTTTAATGTAAATATGTTGTTTCTTTTTCTTTTTTATGGTGATGGGCAAGGCAGCCAAGATATTAATCTTGCCAGTTACAAGCCTGATCAATGCAGAGTAACCATCATTATATAATTTTTTCTCTTATTAAATACAAAATGTATATCACTATTACCTATGGTATTTTTAGTACTTTGATAAATTACAAGAGTTACATCCCTTTATTTCCGCCATATTTATTTTGATACTACCAGTTCGCTTGTTGATAAATCGTTCCTACTGTGCACATACACAACGAAATTTGTATAAAACCATCATAAAACACTAAAACAATGTTATATCTTTCCATCTGAGGGGGATTTCAGAAGATCTGATGGGGCTTTCGGTAATTTCTAGGGGGGTTTCGGTAAATAAACGGGGCTTTCGGTAAATTTTGGGGCTTTCGGTAATTCGAGGTACCCAAGCGCCCGTGCATACACATTGCATTTTGATCTAAACGAAAGTCTTGTGACGCTATGACTAGCCTATCTACCACTCACACCTCCTCTTAATAGTCTAGTGCACCGGTAAGCATAGCATTTATTAATACTATAAGTATTAAGTAATACTAAGACCATACTGGCATACACAAATAATTAATGGCGGATGAATAGACTATCTATGCGATTTTAAATTGAAAGTTGATGTGTAGTCTGTCAGTTGTATGTTTACTAGGATATTGTGTATTGTACAAATCAAATGAAAGTTTTTTTTAAACGTAAACATAAATAATGCATACTCCTCCACCACCTCCGAAATTTCCATATCCTGGCATGATGTTCTTTATTCCTTGATTGCGGCTTGATGTTAAAACGAGAGAGGTCCGACCACGTGACTCTTCAAAAAATTAATCTTTAAATATTTTTTTTAATTAATTTAGTGAATTGAATCGTAATTAAATATTAGCTGTGTGTTCATTAATGATTTGATAAAAAAAATTGCGCAAATATTTATAAATTAATCCGGAAAATTGCGAACAGTTTCCCGCGTGATCAAGAATAGCACATGCGTACAATCCCATTTTCAGCCGGGTAAACTGAATATATTTTTGTGCATCATATTATAACAGGTAAACAAAGACAAAGACAAATTTAATTAATTCCCGTTTGGTACATATTCAATACGAATTTAGAATAGCATTTGTTTTGCCAATGAAAGTGACACATGAAAATTCTTTATAATTTAACTTAAACATAATGAAATAGACTCAAAATGGCGCCGAAATGTTGCATGAAAACATACTTGACACCTAGAACAGAAAGGGGGGTTGGAAATTGTTTACATCTAAATATTTGACATGTTTATACATTCCCACAGGTATATATATGTAAGGGAGTAATGGGACATTTGTCCATAGAGAGAAATGAAGTTATAGATCAACTAGAATACAAATGATTGAATGAAATAACTGATCGACTAGATTTTGGAAAACCAGCATCATTGTCACTGTTGCATTACCTTTGTTTTTGACCCAAGTTTTTCTCATTTCCAAATCGTTAATTGCAATCGCTTTCAATTATAATCAGTATTTTAGTATAAATCGAAACGCTGTGTTAAATTGCAGTCTTCACGCTAATTTTTTCAGATCACTTGCCCCATCAGTAGCATGGGGCAACCATTTTTTTTACTTGCCTGTATTCATTAAATATTTATATCATGTTAAAAGTGCTACATATAAGATGCTCAAAACAGTTTATTTTTTAACTCTAGGACTTCCCATTGGTTTTTTTTTATGATTTTTTGAAAATCGTAAAATGAGGTCTTTAAATTTCTATAGAAAAATCTGTTCAAAATATGGTTCCACTTATATTTACGAGATATAAATTATTGACAATACCCAAAACTCTGTTTTTTAGCATATATATGATATAACAAGACATTTCCAGGCTGAAACATGCTTCTATAATGAACTTGGGAAGTTAGTTTTACACCAAAAACATGTGAATCCCCCCCTTTTTTTTAGGGTCATGTGAGCTATTGCCATCACTTTTTCGTCTGTCGTGTCGTCCGTCCGTCAACATTTCACATTTTAATCTTCTCCTCAGAAACTACTGGGCCAATTGCAACCAAACTTTGGTGGAATGGTCCTTGGATGGCCCCCTTCCAAAATTGTGTCCGGTGTTCCCGACTTCAAACCAAGATGGCCGCCAAGCTAAAAATAGAAAAAAGGGGGGATGCAATTTCAATTGTCTATTGCTGCTTAAGTATAAGTTAAAATGAGCTCAAATTTCAACTGCAGCTACATGGCAATGTATAGTTTAACATATATTACGGTTTGTCTGCAATTTTTATTTCAGCCGATTTCTACTGATTATGCAAATTAGGCATATTTTGTACATTTTGTCCTTTATTTCAAAAACTATGAGAGATAGATGTTAAATTCAAGCTGCATACATGTTCAGCATGTCAAGATCTACCTACCCTGCAATTTTGAAGTAAATCTGATTACCCATTTTGGAGTTGTTGCCCTTTTTTCATCAAATTTTCAAAATTTTAATACTTTTCGTCCTTTATTTCAAAAATTATAAGATATAGATGTTAAGTTTAAACTGCAAAAATATGCACCATGTCAAGATCTACCTACCCTGCAATTTTGAGGTAAATCCCATTACCCATTTTGGAGTTGTGCCCTTTTTTTCATAAAATTTTAACAAATTTAATGCTTTTCGTCTTATATTTCAGAAACTATAAGAGATGGATGTTAAGTTTAAACTGCAAACATGTTCAGTATGTCAAGATCTATCNATCAAGATGGTCCCCACAGCCGAACTTAGCTTAACATAGGACCCTATGGGAAATTCACATAAAAACCTTCTTGTCTGGAATCAGTTGCTCAATTGGAACCAAACTTTGATAAAATATTCATTGGATGGTCCTCTTCCAAAATTGTGTCTGGTGGTCCCGCCCTCTGACCAAGATGGCTGTACAGCTGAACTTAGTTTAACATAGGACCCTTTGGGAAATTCACATAAAAACCATCTTGTCTGGAACCAGTAGCTCAATTAGAACCAAACTTTGATGGAATAGTCATTCGATGATCCTTTTCCAAATGATGTCCTGCAGTCACACTCTCCCACCAAGATGGTGCACCACAGTGCACAGGGTTTGAAGCTAAGGAAATATTTTAGGGGCCAAGTGGGCCCCTTCCAAATTAATTTTGGTAGCCCACACAGTTTGTTAGGGGCCAATCAGGCGTGCATAGCACGTCTGCCACCTTGCTAGCAAGGTGCCTTAAGGCAGGGGGTCCGGGGGCCAAGGCCCCCATAAGCCCTGAGATAAATGGTGTAAAATCATGCATTCTGGTCATTTCCTGGCAGCAAAATTGGCCATTCAGAAACTATAATTTAATACAGAAGATAAACAATTTACAAAAAATGTTCCTCAAAATAAACTTATTTTACATGCACCAACTATGACTTCAGGAATTTATAGTTGAAATCAAATTTCAGGGCGATTTAGAGCTTGACATATGGTGTGGATGTTTGTAGCTTGTACATCCTGTAGTAAATGAATTTCTTTTTTTTTTTTTGTTCTATGCAATATGAATAAGCCAATATGAACCATGACGGTTTCAGTATCAACTAACCATGGACGATTTTGTTTCCATTCCTTTATAATTGTCTAAGAGCGTTTGGACTTTTCGTAAGCTCTAAAATATTGTGTTCTCTGTTCATTTTGCCTTTTAAGAGGCTCAGAGTTCTCCAAAAAGAATTGACTTAAATCGACATTTCGCCAACCGGATATTTTGAACGAACATGTAAAATTAAAAATCAAAGTCGGAAAAGTATACTATAAAATTCCGTAATATGACTCAAACAGAAAATTGTGCAATATAAAGACAACAGAGAAATCATAGTTTTTAAAAGAATGATTTGTTACCTAAATCCCTTTACAACAACAACTAAATTCTTTATTTCAATCCTTAAATGACCCAAAATTAATACAAAAAATTGACATCCTTATACGGAGCAGGGTGGTCTCTCACTTCAAAGGCTTCTTTGATATATAAACAGATCTTTTTGACTCCTTCAAATGATTTGGGATTTAATTTTGTAATCAATGATATGTCTTTTCACATTTATTAAACTATATTTTTGTCTCGACAGGTTATACTGTGGACATTGGAATAAAAAATGGTGTTGATCCTCCACTTGGTTGATACAAAATTTACAAAATCTTTCATTAGGTTGTTTTTGGTTTTGAGTATCTTCCAGTCTCAATAGCTAATGAGTGTGCACTTATTCGTAATTTTGATAATTTATTTCTAAGATGAGTGGGGAGGTTAAACTTTAGATATTCTTGCATTTCAAATTCCACAAAAACTTTAGAAAAAAATAGAAGTTTACCTGAAGATTCTTCTTTTATTTTGGATAGTTGGAGTTTAATTTTTGATTTGTAGTAATCTTCGAGTTTCAACTTGTATGATTGTTTAGAAATTTTAATGAACTTGGAAGTTAGTTTTTCACCAAAAACATGTGAATTACAGAGAGGTGTACGTCCTAAAAAGCCATTTACGATGTTTAGCTAAATTTCTTAAAATGGCTACTTTCCACGCTTTCATTCATAAGATTGGGATGCATTGAAAGATATATCATCTCTTTTTTGATTGGCGCAACTTTTGTTTATTAACCAATCGCCCAATTCTTTAAAAACAGTGTAGTTAAGGCCATAAAAAGTTAATTTCTTGGTTCTCAGGCCCGCCCGCATGTGGAAATTTATCGCCGCATTGCCAATTTTATTGCAAAAATAGTAAAAAAAAAAAAATATAATAATAATAATAAATGCGGTAGCGCTGTCCGTACGGAAAAAAAACAACCGCATCCGTTTTTCTCTTATATCGCGTGGTCGGTGAAACGCTTTAAAACGCATCATGCTTAAATGAGATTTAAAGCATCGTTTTGTCAATGTATAAATAAAAAACGTGTTTCCGTTTGACATTTAGACAAAATGTCAATAGTTTCTGTGCAAATTCGGCACAAATGTTTGCCATTTTTACCAGGGAACATAATAGGGGGCTTCTCCGAAGCTTGTACCTTATTAGAATTGTTTACGGAGATAAAAAATGGTACATTGGGACCAGCGGATTGGACGTTTCCATAAAAATTAACCACTTGTGATGTTTCTGTCACCATCGGAAGAAATAAAATTGAAATTTTCAATAAAGTAATGAAAAGATTTATACATTGCCATATTTTTCACCAAAAAAAAGAAGAAAAAATGCCTCCCTCATCACTTTTTACAGCAGTAAAAGGATAAAAAAAAATGTCGCCCTCCCTCATCAATTTTGACAAAAAAGGGCCCGAGAACCGAGTAATTAATTTTGCATGGCCTAAGACCAACCCTTTCCACCTAATTTCGGGACTGATTTCGGAACATAATTCCGCGTCTGCTAAGAGTTGTCGTTCTTTTATGCTACCATCAGTGACATTAATAGCCTACTTGCCCGAACCATATTGTACTAGCCCAAAATGAAAAAATTTATTCTATGGTATTACTTAGCTGAGTTGAAATCTCCAAACAACAATAAAAAACATGCATAGTGATTTTTTTATTTTTATTCTCTTAAGGACATTATCAAAGAAAAAACAGTGTACTCAGCCGTTTCATTTTCATCATCATCCGACCTGCCTACCTTATTTTATTTCATTAATCGTGACTGCAACCTGTGGAAGCAGTTTCATACAGAAAATTTGCTGGAGAAAAAAATATTTTTATCTATGTTGAGTCTTTCATGGGTTGTACATGTAGCCTGACTTAGGAATTAGCAACTACATTGTAGACGGGCATCAATATAAAAATGGGTAAAAACTGATTTGCATGTCAAATGTATCAGTAATACTTTCAATTCATTATTGCCATGTTATAATTTTTAAATCTATATATTTTCTATAACACTTTGACATGCTTGACTTGGGCCACATTAAAACATATGTAAGTTTCCCCCCTGCCGACTCGAAAGTTTTTATTTGAATTTCTGATCGCAGTTTTTTTTATTTCCGGAATTTCGGGTCCGTTTCCATCATGGTTATTTCCGGTCTGCATTTTACTATAGTCGAAGCTTCTGTTGATACGATTGCGGGAATGGTTTTGTAAACACGTTTTTCGTCTGCTACTGGTAGCTGGCCTCTTACAAAAAGAGACCACGGACATGGAAAATTGTCATAAAATTGAATTCTTTTGAAAAAAACATTCTGATGATCTGTAAATACAAATCAAGAAGTAAAAAGTTTACATGCCTGATCGGACTTGTGCCTTTGAAATTTCACTTGTCCCGGGCTTCGGGCAAGTGGGTTACCTCGAAGACTGAAATTGGTACCTGCACCAATTGAACATAAATTCCAAATTAATTACATTAAGATTTTTCTATTGTTATGTTGATTATAGTATATTCCATAGCTATGGCTTGTTCGTCCTTGTGTACAATGGGAGGTAAATGTCATTACTCCTGTTTGATAACATGAACAGTTATCTCACTTATTATTCATATGACGTATTGATACGCTTTGCATGGCTGCCAGTTGAGACAGCCGATATGATATATAGTTGTTTATGGCAGATTCTATGAGAACAAGGGAATTCCGAATATTTTTTCATTATATTATGAGAACCATTATGCAGAACAGGTACATACAGGGTTCGACATTAACTGTTGTCCGATTGCCCGGGGCAAGTGAAAACGGCACCCAACTTGTCCGATCGGGCAAGTGAAAATGATTCTGTGATATGTTTGGGTCGTTATATTTTATTACTGATAAATAAAATAAACACCGGCCGTGTGTCTTCTAACTCAGTGATATGGAGATGTTTGTTATCGTAAACAATTATTACAGTCATTTTCAAAATTCATGGAGATGAAGTGCAGCCATGCTTTTTCAATGTTTTTTTTCACCTGTCAAGGTCATTGATCTAGATCGCCAAAGCGCTTAGGATATCGGTAAAATGACCATGATCTAAAACGTGTATGTGACGTACACTGTCAGTGTGTATAAAATGGCCACCGGAGGTGTGCCCAGTGGAATCGTTCTGGCTGTTCATTTACAGAAATGTTCACATTTATCAAATGAAACAAGAGTGATGCAAAATGTTTAACCTTCATGATATATTTTCTGACCTTCATGGGAAGATAAGCAAAACCCTGATTTGCAATATCTCTCGAGTTATAAACAAACAAAAAAAAACTGCCTGCCAGCCCTTAAAAATTTCCCTATGTTAGGGGAAACCAACAATCAATTTTATTTGGCCTAAGGAACATTTATGCTTAAATTTTCTAACAAAAATAGCCAAATGATGCACTAACACTATGCCCACATCATAAGGTGTAAATAATTAATATGAGGGATTATTCTACTCTATGAACGGTCATTGTAGATTGCATAGTTCCACACTACATGCATATGGCACTTAAGAATTCGGGCTAGTAGTTTACAGTTTCGGGCAAGTAAAATCAATATGGCACTTGCCCCAATGGACAAGTTGGTCAAAAAGTTAATGTCGAACCCTGACATATTTCCGAGAAAAAAATGAAACATCACATTTTTTTTTCAATCCGACATCTGGGCCGATATTTATGTTGTTTTTATCGGACTTTCACATTTTTTATTAGCTAAACCGATAAAGCCGACAGTTTTCAATAACTCTGCAATACAGATAAAAAAGGGGAAACCTGTGCAGATTGCAGACTCCATTATTATATCCTCTGGGTTTTTTTTTTAGGTAATGCAGTCTCCATGTATCCTAATATATTTTCGGTGATTCAGCTTGGCACTGGTCTCGGGACATTTGCCCACCTATTTCTCAAAATTGACCTGAAGAAATTTGATAAATCCAGAGTTGGCGAAAATCGTTGGTCCGACTAATTAATGACTTGTGTCTGTCCCAGTGTCCGTCACGAAAATATTATCGTCTTTGTGCCAAATTTGTGGTCGTCCAGTTGGCGATTGAAATTTATTCACTCCCAGTTTCCACTGCCAATTGCATTCAATTCAGTTTTCAGTTAATTAAAATGTCAAACAGAGACTTGAAATTTGTTTATTTTTCCTGTCAGACCGACACGTTCCTATTTGTAATCGAAACTCCTATTGCATAAATGTAAACATCCTTCTAGTAGGAATGTACTAGCACCTGCAAAACATGGAAAATTTTAACTGAAATATATTACTGAGCACATAAATAAGTTGACTTCCACACTCCTCAAGTATCAAAGATTGTTTGTGTTTAATTAAATATGTTTTGAGATGCTTATATATTGAAGATGACAACAGATTCATATTTTTTACTGAAATTAAAAATGCAGGTAAATTGGAAACTGACATTGATGTATAATATTCGGAACGCGATTGGACCATTAGATGCGGATTGTTGGTTATATCTGCCTTATCTTTTTAGATAAAAATATGTATACAGAAAAACACTTAATTGACTTGTTTAATGATCATGAATATAGGTAATCTTGCATTCAGTTCTGTATAAAAAACAAAATTTGACAGGAGGTTAAATGGGACAGACAAAGGCCAGACACAGAACCCCAGTTCCTGTCTGACCCAATTATTGGGTCAGACAGAAAAAAAAAGTTTTCGCCAACTCTGTAAATCTGGCAATTATCCTGAAGATTTCAAAGTCTAGCTGAAACACTATTTTTTCTGACTAGTGCATAATCTCCTGATATTTTTGTCTGTAGTTTAAAGTATGGCCTCCACTAAAGAAAAAGATCCTGTAGAGGATGTGGATGATGGTGAGGAGGAAGAGGAGGAATACACTGTAGAGAAGGTTGCTGACTCGCGCATGAAAAATGGCAAAAAAGAATATTTATTGAAATGGAAGGGATATCCAGAGTATGTAATTTCTGGAAAATTTTATGTTCTATCATTTTTAACTATTAATATAAATGGCATGATTTGGGAACTGCATTGGTGGTGTAATGGATAGTGTGCTCGTCTCAAGTGTGGTAGATCGTGAATTAGAGCCCCAATCGCCTCAAACCAAAGACTATAAAATTGGTATTTGTTGCTCTCCGCTAAGAATGCAGCATTAAGGAGAAAGAGCAAAGAATGGTTGAATCGGGATAAGGGATAATGTGTTTTGAGTGGCGTGACATGTCTAATGCTATAAAAAAAAATTACTGAGCGTGTTGGTCTAGTACAAAGTGATAGCTAAAAAAAATTGTTGAGTTGGCGTTAAGCAAGCATCACTCACTTTGCATTATATGTGTTTTTTTATATATGAACATTTTGGGAAAACTGGAAAAACCTTTGTCTTGTCCTGTCCATCTTATCAAAATGGGCAACTCCTACATTTTAAATGTGAATTCTTCCAAACTTTGCATGTTTCTTATTACCATATGAAGATTTTTATATATTTAGAGAATTTCATGAAGGAGTTGTTGCCCTTTTTCACATTTGCATTTTCGGACTGCAGTTAGCACTTGCTGACCTTCTTGTCCATGTGGCATATACTCTACTGAACACCTTTGCAACCTTGCTATTTCTAGATTTTCTGGAATTTTATATCATAAATGGAGTTGGGATTCAATTTGGTGAGTCCCAACTGAAAATGACATGTCCAGGACTTGTTGGAAGGATCATTGAGTTCAACAAATAAATTTTACATTTCAGTTCTGAGAACACATGGGAACCTATGGAAAATTTAGACTGTCCTGATCTCATAGCTGAATATGAAGATAAAAAAAAGAAAAAGGATGCAGAAAAAAAGCGGAAATCAGCGAATGGAACAGATGACGGAGCTGCAAAAAAGAAGAAGAAAGTCGCTGATGCGAAATCAAACGTAAGAAAGGTTGGAGGATGTTAAACAGTTAGTAATAACATCAACCACATCAGTTCATATACAGTCCACCCTTAACAGTTAGTAATAACATCAACCACATCAGTTCATATACAGTCCACCCTTACCAGTTAGGCCAAAAAAAAATATATGTGTGTTTAGGGTTTCATCCCTAAAAAAAATAGGGTAGGTAGGTAGGGATTTTTTTTTTTT
>MJUT01001371.1:477402-497440 GCA_002080005.1 Gigantidas platifrons | reverse complement strand
GGCTTAAATAAATTATAACAAGGAGATAGAATGCTACAAATATAATAGAATTGCATTACAATACCTCAGCAAGACACAGATGGTCAGTTTCAGTCAACCATATTTTCTAAATCTGACTAAAAAGTAAGTTCAATAGTGCTTGTATTTAATTGGATAAAAGCGTTACACTCCTGACATAGATGTTTTGGCCACACAAAAGAACTGGCGGTCATCAGATCATTATGCTTGTCACTCATGATCTTTGACAGGACTGTTGACTAAATTAAAACACAAAATATTATAATTAATAAGATTGTGTTAAAATTATGACCTTGTAAATTTAAATGTTACACTCCTGACATATTCCACAGGTGTTCGTTCTTCTATTGTTGGACATAGGATTGATGCAAAAGCTCACAGAGACATGTTGATGCTTCTGGTTTCAGCTATGATACTTAAAGAGACAATTAACCATTGTCAGTTGTTGAGAAGTATGCTACATACCTAAATAATTTCACTTTTAGACAACACAGTTTTATTGACCTTTATTTTTTTTATACATGGTAATTTTACCTATCCGGTCCTGTCTTCAAAATTTCAAAAAAATGCATAAATTATGCATGAAATTTTACCTAAAATATCAAAGTTTTCCATAAGATATATTTTTCTACTGTACAATTATTTGTTTTCTAATTGCACAACATAGCAGTACATGCATCTTTGTAAATGTCACACTAAAAGTGTTACACTCCTTACATTTTTGGACTCTATTTTTTAGTGGTAGCAGATAATGCCGTGAAATTTTGCAGCAAGGTTCTATGTACCAAAGTACATATTCTGATACAAAAAGATCCAATTTAAATCATCACATATTAGAATGGTCAATGATCAAAGAAATGGGGTCATTTTTTTTAAACAGCCCATATCAAGCATTGCATATTGAAATGTAAAATCCATGATCAACCTGTTGTAAAGAGTATCATGGATGTTTTATTCTCTCATACTAGTTCTTGGTTTAAACATATTTATTTGTCATAAACAAGACAAAAGGATCAGGCACAAATTATACAATTTAGGTTGATGTCTCCGTTATTTACATGATAAACATACAAATACTAGTTCTTTGGGCTATTAAAGTGTAGGATTTTACTATACCGAACTATATAAAGAAATAAATCAAGTATATGTTTTATTTGCTAATTTATAACAATTCATTGTACAGGGTTCGAAATTAACGATTGTCCGCTAGTCCGAGACTAGTAATTCTCCAAACGGACAACACATATCTCCTAGGTACTTGTCCGTTTGGGCTAGTAAAACAAATAGAGACCGGTATGTATTACGAAGAGTTGGAAAGCCGTTATTGTCCCTGTTCGTTTCTTTCCTTTATGATACGCCATTTACAACTGTATCAAACATGCGCTTGAAAATTACTTATAAAACTACGTTGTTTAAAGCGCTTGGAAGACGGATCACACAAACGTTTGAAATAGTTAAACTGTTTTCCAAAATTCAAGCACAAGTTTGACATTGACAAAATATAATTTCATTTATAAAATATTTATGGCGTCTTCTCTTCATGTCCATCTGCAAATCGCCGCGATTGGGAAAGGAAGAACAATGACAATATTTGCTAAAATATATCGTTTTAAATAATTTTATTTTGTAATAAAGTACAGAAAATGATTATTAAATCCAGATTTTCATGTAGGTAACAATTAAAACTATGTAAAATTGATGTATTGATAAATGTGTTTATTGATCCTAACTGTTTAAATAACATTTTTTTTACTTAAAATAAAAACTACATGGCATACCCCCATACCCAACTCGCATCCTGAAGGGTGCTCGCCGCATCTACAGGACTAGTTGGGATTTCTAAGGACTAGTGATTGATATCAAAGGGCTAGTAACTACAAAAGTTAATTTCTAACCCTGATTGTAGTCTTTCATGAACTGTTTTAACTTGACCATCATGGCATGAACAGTCATAGTTAGAAATTAAATATTTGAGATAGTAGTCCTTGGGCTATTAAAAAAATATTTGGACGAGTCCTCAAAAATTCTGGCTAGCTCGCGTGCACTGCATAAAGCCATAAGTCTTAGGGGGTCTTTGAAAATTTTGATTCAAAATCCTGCATTCTGAGTAGTTTCTGGAGTATAAATGAGGAATAAAAAAATGGCCGATTTTTTTAAGGAAAAACTTTAATATCTTTCCAAAGGTTTTGGAATACTCATCTGTATTTCTAATGCTAAGCTGTCACTGATAGACACTATTTTGTGATGTGTTCAACTATAAAAATTAAATCTGCCCGGCCTTATCATTATTTAATTAATCAAGGACAATGAGACAGATGCCGTCTGTCAAGTGACTCCTGATTTTCCTGATTTTGAGCTGTTCCTGAATTTGTTAGATAAACTCCTGATAACTCCTGATTTTGAACTTTTTCCCCACAAAAAAAAAATAACATATGTTGAAATTATTTTAGTGTAAAACATCTTAGCAATAAAAGGTGGTGAGGAAAATGGCCTAAGTAAGACCTTTTAGCCTGCCAATTACATTCTGACATTTTGATAATGACCTTCATCTGGAATCAAAAACACCATGCTTAAATTTATATATTATGGCCTGAAAGCTCTTACTTAGAGGGGTGAAAGGCAGCCATTTTTTGTATGGTTTTATCACTTTTTATATAAAAAAAAATTCCTGATAATCTCCTGATTTCCTAAAAAATTTTAAGCCCAGGGGTGTGGAAATATCTGATTTGAGCACTTGTCCCAGAGCAAGTAAAAATGGAAATTCTACTTGTCCAAAAAAAAAGTCGCTTGACCAGACTTTTTTTTTGTTGAATTGGTACTATGCCTCACATATATATTGATTTATTGAGTATTTGTTAATCATTTCACTTTATATTTCCTATTAAATATTTGTTCATTTTCAGATTTATAATTTAATTTGTCATATTTTATATTCAACTATGGTTTGTGGATTGGAAGCATTGCAGGCTTACATGTTTATTCTTGAGGAGGACAATCTAAGAAAAATAGAACACTATGTTTCATAAGTGATAAAAGAAGCTTTTCATATCGTTCTACTTCAGCTTGGTTAACCATAGCAAGACCCCTGTGTTTGTGCCCCGTTTACATTTGGCAATGTCCTTGATTTGACAAGCCTGGTGTTTTGAGGACATTTGGTGGCTCAGTAAAGTATCCCTTCTGTCGACTACTTTACCTACAAAAAGGTTTGAGTCTCACCTTTGGTCTGCTAACTGTAGTGGGACCTACAAAAAGGTTTGAGTCTGACCTTTGGTCTGCTAACTGTAGTGGGACCTACAAAAAGGTTTGGGTCTGACCTTTGGTCTGCTAACTGTAGTAGGTATTTTCTACAAAGATTTTATTGTCTAAAGTTTACTCGTATCACAACCTTTCTTTCTTCTGTAAATCCTTCCAATAAGGAACACCAAGTTAAAACTTGTTACAACCACCAAAAATCAATTAACCATATTTGTTGAAATTCATGTTTTCGTTTATTTTCGTATTGTTTATCCTTCTCCGCCTGCGACTTTCGTTTTAGCGGTTTATCATTAATTGGAGCAGTCGCAACGGATTTTTTTCTTGGTGTTTTTTACATGACAAACTTGTCCATCTTTCGAAAAATCAATAATTCAATTTCCGGTATACAGAAGATAAAACCTAGGTGTCGATCCCGAGTCAATGAGAAATGCTAATGCAAAAACTAGAAAATCCGAAGTTGCGTACCTAATTTGTCTCTAAACAATCGATCTATTTTTAACCGACATAGTTACATATTTTTGTTATGTCGTATTTGATGATCTTTTGACAACTATCTAAAGAAATTTGAATCCCCCTCCAGAGAACATGGCCAATTTTCACTTGTCCACGGACAACCAATACACAAAAATTTACTTGTCCGGTCGGTTATGTGTATGAGTCGGGCATGGTATTTCCACACCCCTGAAGTCAAAAAGTGCTTGACAGACTGCAGATGGAATCTACATATTAACTTGTAAAAATTTGGAATGGAACAAGAATTGGAATTTTTATAAGTTAATTTTTTTTCAATGGATCAATTTCTTCAGTCAACATTGTCGGATAAGAACTCGAACCCCTCTATACATCTCCACATTTGCAATCCGGAAAAAAAATAGCTTAGCATCGATGTCAGTATCACGCTTGAAATAATATGTTAAAGATTTGTAATATAACATATTCACAAAGACGCTTTAATGTACAACTATTTTACATGCTATTCCAAGCATATTTTAGACTGCATCATGTAGACGATAAGTGAACATTTTAATAGTCTGACCAGAAAACAAGAACAGTTACTCCGACTAACCTTCTGCTAACCATGTACTAGCAGACAATAGTTAATCTTGAACCCTGACATTTCATCTTCTTGTATTTCATTATTAATATCATCAATAGGTGTAACCATTAATTTTGAAAGACTTTATATTTGCTGTTATTTGTTTATAGGAAGAAGACAGCAAGCCAAGAGGATTTGACAGGGGACTACAACCAGAAAGAATAATTGGTGCCACAGACAGTTCAGGAGAACTAATGTTTCTTATGAAATGGTACAGTATCTCAAAACACTTTCTTTTTTTTTTTTGCCAATATTTTTGCACAAATCCAAATTTGATTATTTTATTAAAAGAAAGTTTTAAAGTGATATTCAACAATTCGGTTGTTTCGAATCATTTCCATTCCGTCAAAATTTTGTTATTTTCGTCTTCCAGATCACGTGATTTCGATGGAATTGCTGGTCCTGAGCTTCCGGTGTCAATGTACACAACAAAAACTCCAATCGATATGTGCCGTTTTAATGTTCGATTCTCAAGTTAAAAATATCTTAACATTTTCTGTAAAAGACAGATATCAATTAAATTATTTTATTTGTATCAAAGACTTCAACGCAGAGACAAATAATTCTTTAAAATTAAATTTGTTTTCTTTCTTTATTTGCGGCTGTCAGCATCATGAAAGGAAAACGATCTGCCTTTATGTATATATTTCTTATATAAGACAGATAGTGGGGTACCGAACACCAGTATTTATTCAGTGGTTTCCTTGGCGTCTCCATATTACAATTACTTATAATCTACCGCATCTACGACTATGATTTGCTGACGTTGTCACAGTAATAGCGTAAACACAGGAAGTCGCCTGCCTATTTGTTCAGACGTCAAGACACGAAAACGACGGAACGTGGTCGGAATTGACATGATTCGAAACAACCGAATTCAACCAATATCAGCAAAATGAACCGCTCACCTCAAATCATGAAAAAAAAAAAAACATAAAATTTGATGTGGGAAAACTTATGTCCTGGCACAAAAATATGACGTTAAAATGCTTAATGGGATCCCAACGCTCCCTGTGTTGTTGTTTAGTGAAAAGTTCAGTTCAGCCCAGATCCCTAACCTACAAATTTTATGTTTTCTTAATTTATTGCAAATAAATAATTGCCACCACTGAAGAATAAAAGTTGACCATAGGACTCTAGAGAAATTCAGATAGATTCAGAACACTGTATCAGGATTTCAAGATTTATCTAATCATTCTTCACAGTTTTTACACTAACAAGAGAAAGATTATAATACATTTACATAGACAAGACAGAACAATGAACAACATATTTACAGGAACAGGACAAAAAGCCCCCCATAATGAAATAATCATAGAATCTTATTACATTTTTTTATATTGATGCTGATATTTAAGATATCTTAAAGATCAAAACTCACTCCTATTAAAAAAGGAAGAGTGGGAGAATTAATACAAACACCTAAAATATTTTAAAAACATAATTTTTCATTGTTATAGTCATTTATAAAATGTAAATAAAAATAACTCTGTTTAATTGTTTAAATTGAAATTAAGCAGGTGAAGTTAATCAGGGATTGTTTTTATTGATAAACAATTGTTTTTACATTTATTAAAAGTAATGAGTGAGTTATTTTCTCATTATGTTTGATATATACTATAACGATTTTTTTTTAAGATAAAACAATTTTATTATTTTATTTTTACTTTCTTTGATGAGGGTTATTATAATTCTTAAACAAATATTTCTATTGTTTATGATATCTTCAAGTTCCTATAATAACTTCTTCTGAAAAATGGTATTCAAAAATAATGTTAACCCATAAATAGCAGTATTATAAGCCTAAAATGGGTTCAAAGATACCAATATATAAATAACTTGTACAATTCATTATTGGGGGGCTTTTGTCCTAGACCCCATATTTACACATATAAATGTATTAATAGTAAGAAAGACAACTATATTATATCATACATACATGTTTTATAGTGGTTATCTGATCGTATCTCAAGCTTTAAATCAGCCATTAATAATGGGAGAAGGAGTAAATTAGGAAAGTATAGAAGAAACTACTTTCTGAAAATAACACTGGTGGGGCTCATGTTACTCGATCTTTGGTTTTATGTTATGTTTTGTAGATCCTTGTTTGGCCTTTTGTACTTTTTTCTTTTGGCCATTGTGTTGTCTGTTCATGGATATACAGATTCTGATTAATACCCATTTGGTATCTTCAAACTCTTCTTATAAAGAAAAATGGATGCAAACAGAGATTACCAAAGTCTGTCTCACTTTACCAGGCATTCGGTCTGGTAAAGACTCCCTTTTCACCAGACCGAACAGAATTTCACAGGACCGAAAAGATGTCAAGCTTTTCCTGCAGTGGTTGCTTTCAACAAAGGGTTAACAACTAATTCTACTATATAAATCCTTGAATAAAGCAAAGTATTTTATTTAAATTCACAGAGAAATACAAATTTTAGTGGTTCTTTTCAACCATTTGTCTTAATCAGGAAAAAGCTTGTAATATTTGTCCATTTCAAAGGTTTCCATATTTCCCAAAAGCCTAAATCAAGTCCTCTATCGTATTTTGCACAAAAGACAAGTTTAAATTTGGTGCCAAAATTGATATCCGATAATTTTTACATGTCCGGTCCGGGGTGATTCTTGTTCTTATATTTCAAATATTGATATTTTTGTTCATTAACTTCTTATCTACCACAACAGATGCTGTAGTTCACTACTACACACAACTGATAAGTTAGCTACTGCAGCTGATTTGTAGGTTAATTACCAGAGATATTGCAGTGAGAGATTATCAAGATTTTATGTATGGTGCTGTTATTTAAAATTAAATATCTAATTAATTATAATATAGATCAAAAATTAAAAATGATTAATACCAACCAATAACAGGACGAATATGGCAAAGTTTGTCATGACCCGGTCGTCCTCTTGGGGGGTTATTTGAAGTGTCATTCAAATGAAAATACTTAGAAATTCTTTCAAATCTAGATTTTATCATTATACTGGGAATACTCGGAAACTCTAGTGACTTCCAGGCCAGCGTATATGTGGGTAAACCAATAATAGAGAAAGCAACATGAATTCTCGAAAATGCCATAATTTCAGGAATGCTGGTTGGTGTCCAACATTTATCCTGTGTCGCGGCAATGCATCTCTGGGCATATGCATTTGTTTCAATCACGATGTTGTTTACCAGTGAAGTAGGAAAAAAGTGATGAAAAAAAAATCTATTTCTTTATTTTCCCTGTCTAAAGTAAACATCACCCTGCTGCTCTCCAAAAAGTTGTTTACAGTGGGAGTTCGTATATTTCTCGACCACGTTTCATCATCAAACTCTTCCATTTCTTCCTCACACGACTCGCTTTCTCTATCAGAGATAGAAATATCACTCCCAATACTGCGTACTTCGCTTTCATCAATATCCGAGGCTATAAAACCTTCAAATTCCTCGCTTTCATTGTCCGACACAAATAAATCTAGAATTGCCTCTGCCATTGTTTACTTTCATTCATAAAATTCTACAACAAACACGTGGTGAGTAAATAGATCGAGGCTCATTAATGAAATGCCTTATATGGTCATACAGGGCGTCATTAGAAAGTTCATTTATTTCTTAAAGCGATTTTCATTCGTCATTGGAAAGGATTTCCTTTATATTTGACCAATCGGACGATTTCTGACAAAGGTAATTTGACTGAAATAAACGTCACTACGATTGCGCATGCCTTTCTTTGCAGCAGGTTATTCCGCTATCGCAAATAAACAATGGTAATACTACAGCGTATTTATCCGTCAGTAAGGAGACAAGCATGATTTTTAGCGCTGATATATATGTCAATGGTAGGTAAAGAGTTAAAGCGTTTCTGAGATTGCGACTTTTTTTTTTCTTTTTTTTTTTGTCAATGTCCTTGAACTTCATCAAAGCATGGAGGAATGATAAATGATACAATAAAAGAGTTTTGATCTGACATTTCACTTTAGTTTTAATCAAAATAAATTATGGACAAATTGGAGATCAAACGGCTCTTTTATACAACAAGCCCAGTATTTTATACCGGACAGTCGGCCCGGTGGAAACCAATGTTTTTCTGGACCAAATGGATTTTTAACGGATTTGTTGCGGATCGGCATCTTTGGGAATCTGTTCAAATTTTGTCAATTCCATTTGATTTTTTTTACCTGAAAAAGTCTGCTAGGAATTTTATATGAGAAAAATATAAAAATTTTAAGTTCTTATTTATCATGTCACACACTTGCATGACCCATCATTTCTCTAGAGATGTTTGGGCCCATAAAACTAGTGTAACCCTGCCACTTTTTATTGAAATGCCTGTACTGGTCTGTTCCAAAAACTTTTTATACAACAAGCCCAGTATTTTATACCGGACAGTCGGCCCGCTGGAAACCAATGTTTTTCCGGACCAAATTGATTTTTAAAGGATTTGTTGCGGATCGGCATGTTTGGGAATCTGTTCAAATTTTGTCAATTCCATTTGATTTTTTTTTACCTGAAAAAATCTGCTAGGAATTTTATATGAGAAAAATATAAAAAAAAAATAAGTTTTTATTTATCATGTCACACACTTGCATGACCCATCATTTCTCTAGAGATGTTTGGGCCCATAAAACTAGTGTAACCCTGCCACTTTTTATTGAAATGCCTGTACTGGTTTGTTCCAAAAACAATTTGACAGACTATCCTGAAGCCGAACGGCATTTTAGGAGAATTTTTATCCCCCTGCGATAGCAGTGAGGGGATATAGTAATAGCGGCTGTCTCTCTGTCCATCCGTCACACTTTCTTGTTTACGCAATAACTTGAGTAAACAGGGATAGATTTGAATAATTTTTTGCATGTGGCTTATAATTATCATTCTCTTGGATGAGTTTTAACATGGAAATATTTGAAGCAAGGGTTTTGGGGGGGAAATCTTGTTTTTTGGTTGAAAAATCACCAATTTTGATTGATTGATTGGTGTTTAACGTCCAGCGAGCAATTTTTCAGCTATATTCAGGACGAATTGTCTTGTTTCGCAATAACTTCAGTAAACATGGATAGATTTGAATAATATTTTACAAGTAGCTTGTAATTATCATTATCTTGGATTGGTTCTAACATGGAAATATTTCAAGCAAGTGTTTTAGGGGGAAATCTTAGTTTTTGGTTGAAAAATTACAAATTTTGAGAATTGTGTCTTGTTTATGTGATAACTTTAGTAAACATGGATAGATTTGAATAATCTTTGCATGTGGCTTGTAAGTATGTTATACATTAAGACTGCAAGGCTGCTTTCTATAAATATATAAAACTAAATTTTATGCAAGTGTGGGGGGATACGTCGCACATTCATGCTCTAGACGGTTCTTTTATTTCTATTTGATTAAGCAAATTCTAAGCAATTCTTGCTGGACTGGGACATAGGGCTAGTCGTGATTGGTGCAGACTGCTGTACAAAGCTAGGAATGTGAGAAGTCACATGTTTGTTAGTGGGATTGATTTTGCCTCTTTCTATGATTTTTCTGTTCGATTTTGGAATTGTTCATGACTGATATTTTTGTTTGTCGTTTGGTTTCTAACAACTGTATTTGTGATTATTTTCAGGAAAGACAGTGATGAAGCAGATCTTGTTCCTGCACGACAGGCAAATGTTAAATGTCCACAGATTGTAATAGCTTTTTATGAAGAACGACTAACCTGGCACACACACAATGATAACGAAGACGAGGAAAATAAAGACGACTCTAAATCATAAAAATAGAACATTTAAATATATTAGACTAGTTGGGGCTATAAAAAAAGTTTATTCTGAACCATGTTGAAATTTGCACTAATAATACTAGTGGTATTTTTTAAATTATGGTTTTATAAAAGAGCTGTGGTTGTGGTGGTTTAGATCTTGATAATACAAAAACATTTTATCTGCATGCAAAAAAAAAACCCATTTCACGTTCATTTCATTGAATCTCATCAACAGATCATTGAATAAATATCAGACAATGGATCAAAACAAATAAATAATTGAAATATTATAAGGGTGAAATGATTAAAACCTCCTGAAATCTGAACCCTTCCGTCATATAGCGCCACCATCACAGCCAAGTTGAAGCGTACTGTATGTTGTCATACTGATAAAAATCGAATGTTTTTATATATGTCTGGTAACTTGTAAATATCGTACATTTTGTAAGTAGTTCATTTAAATGTCATCATTATCCCATTGATTATACAGCTAATGTTTTTAGCTAAACAAACTCTAGTGAAAATGTTGGACAATATCACATGTTATTTTTCATCATTTCAAGTATCTTTGTAGCATATTCTGTTTGTGCAGAGTACATTATTTTTAGTAAGGTAAAATTTGCTAGTGAGAGAAAAAAAAACCATACATTATTATAATTAAGATGTTTATTTTAGTTTGAAACGACACAATGTCATTATGTTTATCTTTTACGATTATACCGGAGACATTGCATAATTTTATATATTTAGAACTTTCTTAACTTTTGAAAGGAGAGTTGACAATGAATTTGAAAGTCTGGTCAAAACTTTCTTTTTTATATAAATTTGATTTTCATGATGCATTGAATTTGGTGGTTATATATCAGTTTATGTGTTGTGTAAGAGAAAGACACAAAAGTTTTTCTTTTCTTTGAAATGGCAACATGGTATAAAAACTTTAAACTGATAACCTGTGACTCTTTTCTACAAAATATTCGGATGTACTCTCTCACATGCATGTACATAATTTTTATTTGGTTTAATGACTTGATTTTGCAAAAACATATTTGAAAACCAATTTGGAATGCCATGCCTTGTACCTTTGTAGGGGTGTTCTCCATAAAAATGATATATTGAAATTGAAATATGTTTACTTCTTTAGAATTTGGCTTGTAAATAGTATAACTTTATAATTAAAAAAAAAAAAAATTGTGAAAATTGATTTTAATGGTGAAACATTTTATCGGTTAACATTTGTGCTTCTTGAAATTTTTGAATTGCGAAATATTTCATATCTGCAAGATATCTTGAATTCAATCATATGAACGACTGCCGTGTACTGGTATATGTCAAATGGATTATATATTAACTTAAGTACAATAGTATCCAGTAGTTTCCATCTTATGATCTTCCTGCAATGTAAAAATGCTCTTACGTGAAGGGTGGCCTCTCTTGAGCAGGACAGTTTAGTAGTATTTTACTGTATCAGTACATCTGACCTGACAAGAGGGATGGCATCTGATTGGAGGGGCCTTGTAAGATGGAGACTATTGTATATGGTTTCTATATTTCCTTCCCACATGTTGAATTCAGAGGTACACATTTCTCTATACGACACATGACACCTGTTTATTTTGCATTTCTAAGTTTTCTTCTTTACTTAGAATCATTCAGCATTGTGTATAAATAAAATTTTGCACTTTTCAGAGAAGTTAATAGGTTGGGTTTGTGAATTAAAAGTATTCTTGTCTTGCATGATTTGGCAATACTTGTGTACTTTAAAGATATACTGTCATTGATAACAGAATTTTAATAAAAATGTCTTTTTAACTACTAGTTTTTATTTTTGAGTTTTGTTTATATTTTGGAGTATATACAATGTACATGTAAAACATGAAATATCTTTGAAAATTGGGCGAGTGATTGTTTTCAGCTATATTATGGCAAGAACAAGTTAATTTTTAATGAGATGATGATGAGGTCCGCTTTGTACTAGACCAACACGCTGAGTTGGATTTTTTTAGTGCTAGCTCACTGAAACAACAATCCACGGGTAGACTGTCGCCCCACTCTGAAACATTATCCTGTCTTTCCTCTTAGCTTTCTCCTTAATGCTGTGTGCTTAGTGGAGAAGCAGTGCATACCCATTAGATAGTCTGGATTGGCCCAACCTGGTATCGAACCAACGATCTACCACACTCGAGGCGAGCACACTAACCATTACACCACCAGTGTGGTTCATGAAAATTGATGTGTTTGGAGTTGGAGACCAGGCCTCACGGTCCGAGAACTAGTTTCCTACTTGTACTATATAATTATCCAATCAGAACACATCATGTATGGAATAGTGTTTAGACCTAACGGTCAGAAACTGTCTAGCCTGAGTACAAACTTCAACTTGTTTAAACCACCAATTAGAAGAAAGTCATGTACAATAAGTTCAACAATTGTAGAGTAAGAGTACTTAGTTGATGTTTTATGCCTGCATGGCCTGGACCACTAATGATCCAATATTTATTATGGAAAAGATATAAAAGTTTTTCAGTCTCGACTTCATCATCATCTTCTCATAAAAGTTCATGGCAAGGTGTGCTTGATACAACATTATGGGATTAAGTTTGTCAGTGACTTGGTACTCTTGTTTCCTACACAAATAAAACTGATGGCCACGATATAACTGAAGAAGAAAAAAACACCATAACCCCCACCAGTGCTTAAAATGCTATTTTATATTTCCTTGGTCTTAAAGCTCTGGTGTTGAGAAGTTACTGCATTGTTGGAATAATATAATATATTGTAAATGAGATTCACATGGCTCTTTTAGAATAGTTTGATTTTTGTTCAGACTGGATATCAAAGATCTCTGGCACTACATGTATTAATTTTCATTTTTTTGTTTGTTGGGAAATCCAAGATGGCCACTACTGCAGATTTATTCAAAATGGAGTGAGTGAGTGATAGTTGTTTCATGCCAATTCAGCAGTTTTTCAGCTATATCATGGCGAGAACAAATTAATTTTCAATGAGATGATGATGAGGTACGCTTTGTACTAGACCAACACCTGAGTTGGATTTTTTAATGCTAGCTCACTGAAACAACAATCTGCGGGTAGAGATGTCGCTCCACCCGGACACATTATTCTGATTCCGAGCCAACCAGTCTGCTCTTTCTCCTTAATGCCGTTTGCTTATTGGAGAAGCAACAGATACCAATTTTATATTCTTTGGTTTGACTCGAACCCACGATCTACCGCACGCTAACCATTACGACACGGATGCGGTTTGTATTCAAGATGGCTACCAACATATGTAGGACAAGTTTACATAGATCCCTATGAGAGAAAAAAAAAGCTGAACAACACCCATCAACGTTTGATATAACCAAACCACATAACCAATTTCCCTGTTTTACATTATGTAAACGAAAAACATTGATTACTATAAATTTGACGTTCGTGTTTTAAAAGATCAATTCCAGGTTTCTGTCCTTACCATTTGAATGGAAACTGCACTCATGGGCCTGGATGAAATGCTTGTTTTTGTGCCACCACTGGACTTTATATAGTAAAGTGCTATGGGGAAATGAATAAAACCTTTTCAGAAACAACAAAGTTAATTGAATCAAAATCACATGAATGAGCAATGCAATGCCACTGCAAGACAAAGTTTGACACAGGATCCTATAAGAGTAATGTTTTAAAAGTAATTCTCTGGAATTATTAACATTTGTCAGAGACGAACTATTTCTTGTTTAGATTATCAGCATGTGATGATTATTTACTGTTACAATTATGGACAAGAGTAAATTTATATACAATGTTTACATCCAAATAATTAAATTAGTGTAATAATGAAGCAATCCCTAGTATTACAAGGTCGTACATATTTTGACCCGGCTTCAAAAGCTCTACAAGATGGTACACTGGATTCCTGTAATATCCCTTTGGAAATAGCTAATTTTTTAAAAGGTCGAAGAAATTTTTTCTCAATATCCGAAAATTAAAAAATGGCAGTTACGACCTTGTAATACTAGGGGGACGATGTGATTAAAACAACATTTTTTGTATTTACATTTTCAGTGTGGTGTTTTAAATGAGTGAAGAGAACTGCAGGTGTGAGCTTTTTTCTGAAAGTGTCTACTGTTTGAGCTTGTATTCAGGATTCTGGTAGATTGTCCCATTGTGTGACTGTATATGGAAAGACAGAATATCTGTATGTGTCTTTTGAAGTGAATATGTGCCTAAATGTTTTGATTGGGCTTGACAAATTGTAGAATATGTACACATTGGAAATCCAAGATGACCAACCCCACTGAGACTACATACTGTATTGTACCTGAATGATTGGAAATCCAAAATGACCAACCCCACTGAGACTACATACTGTATTGTACCTGAATGATCAATGGATTTGTTACCTTTTTCCTATATGGATCACCAATCCAATATGGCTGCATGCCACCTTACGACAAAGATTAACAGGACCATTTTATCAGTACCTACTTTCTATGAACTGCTCTTATTTAAGAGTTTCTAAACATTGTGGTTTCACTTCCCTACCATTACAGGACTCGAGTGGTGTTAAATACCATAACCTAATCTAGCATAATCAATTACTAGTATTCCAGTTCAAGTATGGCCTTTATATGACATCGTTTGGATTTCCATTTCCATTGGTCTGTACAATCGAATTTAGCATCAACCCTTCATGAACACTGGTATTGATTTGGTAGTATTATTGTCCCAAGTCTTTAAAATCTGGTATTCCCTTCGAGTGTACGTTCCAAATTTAATTTGGCTGTGTCCGTTGTACGAAATCTGATTTTGTGTATCTCAGGTATACATATAATACTAGTATGAGGATTTCAATTTCTCAAGTGAATTGTATTGGAATGCTTGACTTGGTATTTCTAAAATGCACACCGGTTACAAATGTATTCAACATATATTACTCTGAAACTATTTAAACGGAAAATTTGATTGGAATGATTCAAAAGTTCATATTTTTATGATGATAAGAATTTAAAGAAGAATTTCCCACCGCGAGAGGAAAATGAATTCTTGCTGCATGGTACATTGACCAAGTGGAAACAACGATTTTACCTGTATCAGTGATGGAAATGCAAGGCACTTTAACGGTGCCCAAAATTTCCGGATTCTATGTACCTTAAAGCAACATGAAAATGGTCAGCTTAAATTGCTTATATGTTCTATATCAGAAAAGAAACGTACTATAAATGTCATTAAACATTTTGAAAATACAGATATGTTACAGATGCAGATTCAGACGAAGGCGTCCCCTGAAAAACTATATTTTTATAATAAAAATAACCAATGACATCGGTTCCTCTAATGTCAAAATGTCTGGAGCTTAATATTACTACATGTATATATATCCTAAAATTATCAAATTGCATTAGCTTGATACAGTTTGTCCATAAACTCGCGATTCGACATGGTCTTGCGATCGGGATCAAAATGCGGACTTAAATAATTATAATTCAACAAAAATCTTACTAATACATCACAAATATAGACCTGAATATTCACTGGTTTTCCAAGGGAGTGAGGTTCGTATGAACCACATCTGATCTGCCTATGGATGTGCTATTTCCCCGTGTACTCCGTTTCTTTATATTTTTACCTGAATCGTGTACATGTAATCACTAGTTGTAATATATTCAAAATCATAAAAAAACATACCACTCATTCGATTCTAATTCTGGTCTGGTCTCTCCCTTATCAAAGTCAATTATTTTTTTTATTTTTACGACGACAAATACCGGTGTGTATTTTTTTTAACTGTTGACATACTTACAATCGTCTACTAATACCACTTCGTCAATATATTTTACTGATACGTGTTGTCATTTATAATGTAATTTTCTGTCACCAGAAAACATCATTTGTTGGTAATTGAACCTGGACTTCTAAACTGTCATACTTTATCCTACAAAAATCTTACAATATCGGATGGAGAACATAAAAACTTTCAATCTCTGATGTTTTATGAAGTGCTTACGTCATTGACAATGACCTACAAACATATTTTTCTATCAAAAAGACTACAATTTCATAGCCATTGATGTTTTATCTTTAAAGTTTAGGGTGTGGCCTGTCATTCATAATTTAATATTAATTTTACAGTAATTATTAATGGGAAATTTATTAGACATATTGACGTTTGTAAACGACGGTGTTCGATTTCTTATTTATTCTCAACATATCCATTTCATTCAAGAAATATACATTCTTTTTTTATGATGCTACAAATGTAGGTTCTTTTATATGCCCACCGGGTCGTCGTGGTCGTGATCATATGGTAGTTGGATTTACAACTACCTGTGCAAATAAGTACAGATCACCACTAAAGTTGTGAGTTCAAACCCCGTTCATGGCGAGGTGTACTCATACAACATTATGTGATCAAGTTGTCAGTGACATGATGCAGGTGAGTGGTTTTCATTGGGTATTCCGGTTTCCTCCACCAATAAAACTGACCACCACGATATAACTGAAGTATTGTTGAAAGTGGCGTCAAACACCATAAACCAACCAACTTTATATGACCACAGACAGACTTCAAGAGTCTGTTTAATACCATGGTTGATTAAAGCACTAGCGCCTCACGTAAGAAGCAACTAGATCCTAGGGGTTCACTGTCCAATGATGACAGCTAACATAATTTGTTATGTTTTACGCTTTCTTGGGGATCGGGGATACGATACTTCCAATTTTTCGCATTTCGTCATTTTTTTTCTTTCAACCCAAGGTTCAGTTCCTTCATAGCCTGAAACATGTATATGTTGTTCGATCATATTCCAGGGTTAAACCGACCAAAGGCACTGCACTTCTGGGGCCGTCGTAGTCGTGATCGTATGGTAGTTGGATTTATAACTACCTTTGCAATCAGTGCCTACATCACCGCTAAAGTTATGAATTCGAATCCCGCTCATGGTTTTCTCCGGTTTCCTCCCCCAATAAAACTGACCGCCACGATACTGAAATACCGTTGAAAGTGGCATTAAGCACAACAAACGGCTAAAACCAAAAGCATTGCCATTTTAGGACATATAAAACACAACAATCTCTAGAGTCTAGATGATTGATAAGGGTTGTCTCCCTTTATATTGTCAAGAGGACTCCGTCGAAAAAAAGCTATACCAGATTTACTATTCTTTAGGGGGATTGATTGATTGATTGATTGGTGTTTAACGTCCAGCGAGCAATTTTTCAGCTATATTCAGGACGAATTTTTTAGGGGGGAAAACTGATACATTCTAACATTGGACTGGTCATACGGGCATAAATTTGGGCATACCGCTCATATAACCAACATATTGAAGACAAATTAGTCCGCCCGATGACTGATAGGTGACGGATTCAAGAACCAATCTGTTTCTGAATTTCACTCTCTCTAAATAAATTAAATAATAGTACTGGATTTTGTTATCAGTGGAAAAGAAAGAATAAACTGAAATTAAAAATGTTTTTGGGTTTAATCACAGGTTCGCACTTTTGTGATTTTTTTGGGTTATATATGCGATGCTTGGTATTAAAGTGACATTTCGTTTTCCCGCCTTTTTAAGTCGAGCACACCTGAATAAAGAGGCCCGTATTCTTAAACAATGTTGTTAGTACGAGGTACGTCATCGAATCATCAATGTGTCATTAATTGTATTCATTACTACCAAGCTGTGGACCCGTCGTACCTCTTCTTTTTCTTCTTTCTTGTTTTTTTTTCATAGTGAAATGCTACGATACCGCAGCTAAGACGAGACAATAGGTTTGCTTTGGTTTGCATGGATTATAGTGTTTAACGCCACTTTCAACAATATTTCAGTTATATGGCTGTGATCCGTTTAAAACCGGGGTACCCGGAGAAAACCACCGACCTGTCGCAAGTTACTGACAAACTTTATCACAATGTTGTATCGAGTACATCTCGCAATGAACGGGGTTCAAACTCACAACTTTAGTAGTGATAGACACTGATTGCACAGGTAGTTGTATACGATCACGACCACGAAAGGCTACAGGGAATGTGTCCAAGCGGAGCGACACGTCTACTTGCGGACTGGGGTCCGTTGTTGGACTTGTGATTAAGCTAATCATATGATTAGCCATAATTACATGATTCATTCCCAATCACATAATTAGCTAATTCAATGATTAAATATGATTAGTTAATACATTGATTAAACTTGAGTTCAGCAACAAAATGTAATCATTGCATAGGGCAAGTATGGGATTAGGAATTAATTATGTAATTTTGGCTGGTTAGTTTAATCAAAAGTTCAACAACGGACCCCTGTTTAAGAGAGCTATGGATCATTAATATGATTAGATTTGTTGGTGTTAAACGCCACTTTCGACGATATGCAGTAATATCATGGCGGTCAGTTTTATCAATGGCGAACATTTGAGTATTCTGAGAAAACCCCCGAAGTCACTTTTTCACATCGAGTATTTAACAGAGATTCTAACATGACCTCACTCTTTCCCTTTGTTTAAAAAAAAAGAATTATTTCTTCGTATTATTTCATTAGCACATGCGCCGATGAATGTGACTGACGTTTCCATTGGCAGCATACATTGTGGCCTGAATAATTCCGATAGAGGGCGCAGTATTATTCGAGTTACATAAATTGTGTGCGACATTTTTCGCAAGCGTATGTATAAATTACCGTCTTCCAATCAAAGTATACTACCGTATTTCTACTCTTAGACATATCAGAATCGAAATAAATCATGGAAGCCAGANNNTGTGTTTTGAGATTTAACATGGATTGGCGGATATTATTAAATTTTATCCCTCGCTTCTGGCTCGGGATAAAATACTAATATCCGCCAATCCATGTTAAAACTCCCAACACATTCTGGCTTCCATGATTTATTTCTTAAATCGAACACACAATTGTAGTGATAGTATGCATTAATCTTTATGATATAACTTCCCAGAACAACTGCTACGAGTAATTTAAAATATGATGACAATATTGATTTTTTTTCACTAGTCTAGGTAGCTAAAAAAACAGTTTAAGGTAGTAACATACACTTCAGGTAAAATTTGATCTGCTCGTTTAATTTTCTTATTTTTTTTGGGGGGCAATGTGTTTGAATAAATCCACTGTAATAAATATCAAAATTTTAACAAATTCCAACCAACAGACTCAGAGCTATAAATTCACTAGCCACATAGCAGCTTTTCTCTCTGTGGTTTTGATCACTGAGATGCTTGAAATCTGCATACAAACATCATATGATCAAAACGTTCAACTGATTTTAAAGAGTTATCTCCCTGTAGTGTTAGGTACCACCTTAAAGGTACCAAATGGGTCACCAAAAGCCGTAATCCGAAGAACGACAGACAATATAAAGACCAGCAGAAAAAGAACAAACGAAGAACGACAGACAATATAAAGACCAGCAGAAAAAGAACAAACGAAGAACGACAGACAATATAAAGACCAGCAGAAAAAGAACAAACGAAGAACGACAGACAATATAATGACCAGCAGAAAAAGAACAAACGAAGAACGACAGACAATATAATGACCAGCAGAAAAAGAACAAACGAAGAACGACAGACAATATAAAGACCAGCAGAAAAAGTACAAACGAAGAACGTCAGACAATATAATTACCAGAAGAAAAAGAACAAACGAAGAACGACAGACAATATAATGACCAGCAGAAAAAGAACAAACGAAGAACGACAGACAATATAAAGACCAGCAGAAAAAGGTCAAACGAGAAACGACAGACAATATAATGACCAGCAGAAAAAGAACAAACGAAGAACGACAGACAATATAATGACCAGCAGAAAAAGAACAAACGAAGAACGACAGACAATATAAAGACCAGCAGAAAAAGAACAAACGAAGAACGACAGACAATATAAAGACCAGCAGAAAAAGAACAAACGAAGAACGACAGACAATATAAAGACCAGCAGAAAAAG
>MJUT01001371.1:460255-470498 GCA_002080005.1 Gigantidas platifrons | reverse complement strand
TTTAAATGTATATAAATGTATATATATAATATGATTTACGGATAAAATAAATCAACACCTCATTCGATGTTTTGAAATCAGTATAAATCATCTCCCACTAAACAACAGTTAATATATATCATCAGTATAAGATTGCTTTACTCCAGTGCTGCCAAGGAATTGTAAAATTATCAAGATGTCTGCTATAAAAACCATATGAATGTGTAAACTTTACAAGCTAAACATTTTTTAACACGTCACTCGGTTTCTAATTCTAATTTCATCTTCTTAACATAACACAACACACGGAGTTCCTAAGGACGTCCGCTCGTGTAGGTCTAGATAACGTATTTCAATTTTGTTGGCTATTGGAAAAACAAGCTGCTGGTCCTCAATGTGTTAACTATACGAGACCCGTCTACCACACTAACCACAAGGACTATAGCTACATACAAACCGGTGGCTAAGGCATGACGATTCGATGGGTGAGGGGAGAGCTGCGGTCAGGTTGTAATTAGTAATGTCTTACCATGGGACTTGATGCGACAAGGTGTGAAAAAGATGTCCGCCTTTGTTTCTGCATATACATGGATAGTCAACAAGTTCCTGCGTTCAAACACACTTATGAAAATACTGATTTTGTATGTTCAACTAGTCATTTATCTTTTGTATGTGAAGATGGGCATGTTTTATCAATATTTTGTTGTCATGGTTATTACAAGAGTTATTGCCCTTTTTCTGATTTTTCATTACACATACCTTATTATGACAAGAAAGTTTAAACAGTGGTCAACATTTTTTATCAAAGCGAATAATCACCTCTCACTGAACACAATAGACTACGACATGTATGACATTGGAAATTCAGGTCCTACCTTGAAACAGGCATACAAATGTGGCGGGTTTCAATCGGTCATGTATTTATATTCGTTTACTGTTCATATTATTTGAAACTCATGCGCAAGTGTATAATTCAAGAGTATTTAGGTTAGTAATCGTGTGCACAAGATAGCACACGAGTTGAGAACATATTATTTTCTATATGTCACTCAACGGGCTCCATACAATATTTAACAAATTATAATTAATTTAGATATGTGTTTTATTGGCTGTCATATCTATGTCCTGTTTACCGTAATTACTCTTTATTTCGTTAAAAATGTATTTAATATCCTCATTCATAAAAATATTAGTGCAGAAAGAAATTATTATTGTCATGTTCGAACATCAGATACATATATTATTTCAACGTAGATGTATGTATTTTTGTCTATAATGTTTTTTTAGTTTTGTTATGAATACCTATAACATGTCTATTAATAAATAAATTACCCTTTCTGTCCCCGGGGGAACATATATTTCTAGCCGGTTATATAAACCAATAGGGTTGACATCCATTGTAAATTAGAAATACCTTTATAAAATTAATTAATCTTGCTGTGCAAAAATAATTAGATTTTTTTCAAAATACTTTGCATGGGACAATAAAAGAATTTAATTTCAATATACATGTAATAAAGGCATTATTTTTAGAATGGGTCGACGGGAGACATTCCTTTCTTTGAATTATAAACCAAATTCGTTTTTATCAAATTTTGAGTGGAAAATTCAGTATAGTAATTAAAAGGACGTAATCATTTTTCAACCGCATCCAAAGAATATAGTTCTGACGTCAACTCCAACATTTTTGGAAAAGTTTGAACGATTTCAAGGCCATGTCAGCAATGTTTCACCTGTACGTCTTACTGTCTTCTTACCAGTGGCAAAACTTAAAATGTCTATTGTTAGTGTTTTGTCTTGCTGTCATTAATTCATGTGTATATTTTGTAAGGAGAGGACTTCATATAAGTTGGAATAACCTGGTGTCCAATCTTATTGTTTATGTACAATGCATACTATTAAACCAAAACGTTCCCGTGTCACCTTTGCGATAAAGGGCTAACAATTTTTTTTTTATCAAACTTTACAGGAAAAAGTGAAAATAAGACATAACATGACAGAACGTATAGAAACTTTTCAACCACATCCTACTGAACCACAGTGTTCGTTGATTTTGTTAGAAAACAGATCGCAATTTTATTAGAATTTGGCACTTTTCAAATCCTTAGCAGAAAAATACAAACAGTGACGTTTGTTTTAAAAGTCGATCGAATATAACTAAAGGTCCAATAATTATATCCTCAAATATGATAATTTATTATTTTGTTTTCAAAGGTAGTTGATTGATTGATCGATTGTGTTTTAGTTGTATTACATCCCTCCACACAAACGGCGATCGGATCTGTCGGAGATATTGCAGGGTATTAATTAAAACCTATATTTCTACACCCCAGTATCACCAATGTCTATATCGATGAGCCCCTCCCCCGCACAGCTAGCGATATCCTCTGTCGGAGATATTGTAGCGGGGAATTTAAACTTGTATTTCTATACATCGGCTTGCCAAATGCTTATATCGTTGATTCCTCCCACACAACTGGTGATAGCCCTTGTCAGAGGGAGAGTTGTAGCGGAGAAATTGAAACATATATTTCCATACCCCGATGTGACCAATTCCTATATCGATGATTCTCACACATCCTGGCGATAGCCCCCGTTGGAGAGAGAGAGAGAGAGAGAGAGAGAGAGAGAGAGAGAGAGAGAGAGAGAGAGAGAGAGAGAGAGAGAGAGAGAGAGAGACCTATATTTCTATACTCCGGGGTAAGCAATGCCTATATCGATGAGTCCCCCCCCTCACACAACTGGGCGGTAGCCCCTTTCGGAGAGAGAGTTCTAGCAGGGAAATTGAAACCTATATTTCTATACTCTGGGGTAACCAATGCTTTTATCGACGAGCCCCTTTCACAAAACTGATAGCCCCTGTCGGATGGGAGGGTTGTTGTGGAGAAATTAAAGCCTATATTTCTATACCCCGGTGTGAGCAATTCCTTTATTGAGTATTCCTCCCGCACAACTGGCGATAGCCCCTGTCGGAGGGAGAGTTGCAACGGGGAAATTGAAACCTATATTTCCATACCCCAGGTATGACCAATTCTCTATTGCTCTGTCGGAGGGAGAGTTGTGCGGAGAAATTGAAACCTATATGTCCATACCCCTGTGTGACCAATTCCTTTATCGAATATTCCTCCCGCACAACTGATGATAGCCCCTGTCGGAGGGAGTGTTGTAGCGGAGAAATTGAAACACATATTTCCATACCCCGGAGTGATCAACACCTATATCGATTGAACTTTGTGCTGTCTCTACTTGGGTGTATTGCTACACTTTAACGTTGCTTTTATGTAAATTATATGCACACCCCAATGTACCAAATGCCAATATCGATTGAACTCTGTGTTGTTTCAATGACGTGTATGTACTTGGGACTGTATATTGCTACTCCTTAAGTCGCTCTTGTATTAAGAAACGCATTGGGCTGTTTCAGATACTAATGTTTGTAAGTGTAACAATTTGAATACAAAATTCCTAATCGTCCACCTGGTTTATAGAGAGGCAGGATGCGTGGATTGTTTAAAATAATTGGAAAAGGAACATATATAATAAAAGTCTATTAAACGTTTTTTTTTTTTATTAGTCAATAGATCTCACCAAAAACATCATTGAATGAAGCTGTTATTTAATTTGGTTACAAATAAAATTTATAGGGCTAGTATATTATTCAATATCAAATACATATTTTAAAATATGATTTGAGTTTGACATTTGTGGCTTCAATCTGCCCAGATTTATGGTTCTCTAAACTTGTTGTTCGCTGAAGTGTGAGCGACGTAGACATCTTGTTAACTTTTTCATGTGAATTAAATTTGTCATGTATGTTTTTATTCATCTTTATTTTATCCCATAACTGTTTTACGAACCATGAAAAGTATTATTTATATCACAAACCTTTTGAAATGAACACGATAATTTGTTCTGAATGAATGAGAAAAAAGGTGTAATACAAATGTACATGGCGTTTAATTTTGTTGGTAAATCAAAAAAAATATGCTAGTTGAAAAAAAAGTTCGAAGCTATTTTTTCCGGTACATTCATTGTGCATATCAATTTGTTTATTTGATAGACGTTTCCTTATTTGGAAATGCGATTTAAAAAAATAATTTACATAATTGTTTACAGTTTAAGAAATATTGAATTCTTTTATACACGTTAATGTACATTCTTGGGAGGGGAAAAAAAAGGTTTTTAACAACATTAAGTGAATGAATTTATTGATATAGTCATGCCATATAGGTGCAATGTTATTATCAATATTGTATGGTGATTTAATTGAGATGCAGGGTATAATTACTGTTTCACCCTAAATTCATTCCTACTTCAACCGCATCGATGATGTAATAGTTAGCATCAGAGTCAGTCTTAGGAGGTGCGGGGCCAAATGATTCTCTGTAAACCTGCAGCGTTTTGTTGTTAGTATTTGAACAGCCGAGAGTGGATAACTCCAGCACGGGCAGGGTATAATTACTGTTTCACCCTAACTTCATCCCTAGTTCAACCGAATCGATGACGTAATATCGTGCTCGCCTCAACTGTGGTAGATCTTGGGTTCGATCCTGGTCAGTTCAAATGGTATTGGCGCTTCTCTTCTAGATAAACGTTAGAGAATACCGAAGGGGCAATCAAAAATTGACAATCCAGAGAAACTGTAAATAAACGTTAGAGAATACTGAAGGGGCAATTAAAAAAAGACAATCCAGAGAAACTGTAAATAAACGTTAGAGAATACCAAAGGGGCAATTAAAAAAAGACAATCCAGAGAAACTGCAAATAAACGTTAGAGAATACCGAAGGGGCAATCAAAAATTGACAATCCAGAGAAACTGTAAATAAACGTTAGAGAATACCGAAGGGGCAATAAAAAATTGACAATTCAGAGAAACTGACAACATAGGGCACAAAAGACGAAGAAAAACACAACACAATATGTGTTGGACACAACTATCCGCAAAACAAACACAAATGATGCAAATAAAGCATGAGCTAAGCACGTAACATTAAGGAATGAGTAAGATCAATGACTGGTTGGCTCGGAATCAGAATAATGTGTCCGAGTAGAGCGACGGTATACACACGGACTGTTAGATAATTAATACAATACAAATCAAACCAAGCATGTTGGTCTAGTATAAAGAGGACATCATCGTCTTCCTACAGAAATGTACAACTTGTTCTCGCCATGGTATAGCTAAAAAAAAAAATAGCTCACTTGGTGTTAAACAAAAATCACTCACTTACTCATTCACAATTCTATATTCGTAAAGATTCTATAAGTACAGTCTTAATTTGTTGTTGGTGTGTTTTGTAGATGGCCTGACCATCAGTCTTATCTCTGTTATAATTGTCATGTTCTTTGTTTCTATGGAAACGTCTTGTTTATTATTTAAGCTTCTTCTCCTTGTTGATAAGTACTCTGTTACGTGCAGACTGATGACGTGGGCCGTCGTGGTCGTGATCGTATTGTAGTTGGATTTACAACTACCTGTGCAATCAGTGCCTATCACCACTAAACCGAACGTCTTTTTATGCGGAAATCGCAGCGGACATTACAAAACGGAACTAAGTACGTAAAGACACATAATAGGACAACACAAAAAAAATATGAGCAACCTAGCCAGGCTAGTGAGTTATCATGCGATTGGATATTGGAACTGTTCTGAAAGAATACAATTATTTTGTCTTGTGTGATACTTTTTAATTCCAATTTACACTGAGATTCACTTTACTTTGATATTTTAATGGAATTTTAATGTTATGAAAAAATGTTAATAACACTAAATTTATTGTAATGATTTATTTTAATTGTGATAATTTATAATTAAATTCAAAAATGCATTTTTCTTACTAACATTTCTGGTTAAATGAATTCTTGAAATATAAATTAAAATTTGTTGACTAAATTTGTGTCGTTAATGTAAACGGCGTGACTGCTTGATTTAACATGATAACTGTTGACAACAGTGTGTACAAGGTACTAAAAGATTGTATCTGCACACAGACCTAAATGTATGTGGAGCACGCATTTACTTAATGTATTTTTTATTGACGAGAGCTTTTTTTTAGTTTATTGATGAGATAATTGAATTGTATGAATAAAATGTTAGGGTTATATTTAATAGTATACAAGGTATTCGTTTCCGAAGAGGAATTATAGGACTGTGTCGATCTGTCAGCCTGTCCTACTGTCAGATTATGTTGCAACTTGTAATTTGATAGTTTGTGCTTTTTATGTAAAGATTTGGAACGTCATCGTGATCGTACGGTGGTTGTATTTATGTAATGTGCAACCTGTGCCTATCACCACTAATGTAGTGAGTTCAAATCCGACTCATGGCGAGGTGTACACGATACAAGATTGAGTAATAAAGGTTGTCAGTGACTTGCGACAAGTCAGTGGTTTTCTCCGGGTACTCCGGTTTCCTCCACTAATAGAATTGACTGCCACGATATAACCGAAATACCACAACTCTAACCCAAATCATAAAGATATGTAATGTACAAGGAAGGAATAGATTTTAAGTTTGTGTTTCCCAATTTTTAATCATCAGTGTAGTATTTTGTGGACAAACCATTGTTTGTCTTGTTGACCATTGAATTGTCCGCCTTTCTGTCATTTACGGCTTCTGAATACTCCTTTGGTATCATCTTGTACTAGTATTTAAACAGTACCTCTTTGGTATCATCTTGTACTAGTATTTAAACAGTACCAAATGAAAGGAGGGACATTCAAGATTCAGTATTCATGTTATATTTCAGTAACACTATTGAATTATATCACATGTAATTCTAAGTTAGTTTGAGAGTTTTGACAGAGCGTTTATAGTGGAGAAGTGCACAGTAGATGGCCGAGTGGTATCTGGGAGATTCAATATGTCCGAACGGCAACCAATTTTATGATATTAATAATGTAGACACGTGTATATGCTACCAAATGTAATTTGAAGCTGTTTTGAGAGCTTCAGTTGATATATTACTAATGGGTAGTTTACAATAAACGGTCGATCAACGTAAAACAAAATTCTGGGAAATTCAAGATGGCGGAACAACAGCCATTTTCATTGTATTTTAGTCACACTATCATAGTTAATCAGCTATAATTCCAATATACTTTGACATAATAGATTACAAAATTTGTATTTGCTGTTTCTCTGTTAAGTACGTGGCGTTAAGGAGAGGAAGCAAATACCGATTGGATCAGAATCGGAATCAGGATAACGTGTCCTAGTGGAACGACATGTCTAACCGCGGAATGTGGTTTCAGTCAGTTAGCTAATAAACGTGTTGTTCTAGCACAATGTAGACATCATCATCATTTCATTGAAATGTAACTTGTTCTCGCCATGACATAGCTAAATAATTTCTTACTTGGTGGTAAGCAACACTCATTCACTCAGATGGTCTAATGATATGTACTTATCTAAGTTGTATCTTTAAGATGAAACATCTTCAATAAATTACTTTGATCAGATTATATTAATCATGTACATCTTCAAGATGGCAACAACAAAAAAAACGAACGGAATGAACTTTTCTGTGTTGTCCCTTCATTGTGAATATTTTAAGAGAAGAAAAGGATCCATAAAACGCTTAGATCGGCATTGCCTTTGACCTCATTGTAAATATTAAAGATTTTATGAAACTAATAAGTAAGCATTTTACCACGCCAAGGAATTTAATCTTTTTGTTATCTGTTAATCGCCTTTTTTTTTACTCATCGCACTTTCTTGTAATTTGAAGATTAATTGTCATAATTTATAAAGACCTGAACTGTTCGCTACATATGTTTAGCTGATTGAGACAAATGAAATTTGACATTAGTTTTGAAATAATCATTGATTTGGAAATGTTAAAACGAGGGTTAAGCTCGTGTGAGACTAAGACATATTTGGTGTCTGGTTAACAATGACGTCATATCGTTGATATATCGGTTCAATAAATAAAGACATAAACCCGTTTTAAACTCATTTTTGATGTATTGGCAAATTATACAAGTTTACTGCCAACGAGGATGAAAACATATATCTTTTTTTAAATTAAAAAACGTAGACATCTAATTGAGTGCGTACGACACAGATAAATAAACGTTAGGAAATACCGCAGGGGAATCAGAAATGGACAATACAGAGAAATTGGCATGCAACATAGGGTACACAATACAAATACAAACAAAACATTACATAACATAATATGTGTTAGACACCACTATGTGTAAACAAACACAAATAACATAAATAAGACATGAGCTTTTCTACAGACGAAAATCGTAACCCAATACGGAACTCAGAACGTAAAAACATAATAGGACAGCACAAAAGACTAAACAGATGAACAACACGGAACTCAGAACGTAAAGACATAACAGGACAGTACAAAAGACTAAACAGATGAACAACACGGAACTCAGAACGTAAAGACATAACATGACAGCACAAAAGACTAAACAGATGAACAACACTGAACTCAGGACGTAAAGACATAACAGGACAGCACAAAAGACTAAACAGATGAACAACACGGAACTCAGAACGTAAAGACATAACAGGACAGTACAAAAGACTAAACAGATGAACAACATGGAACTCAGAACGTAAAGACATAACAGGACAGCACAAAAGACTACACAGATGAACAACACTGAACTCAGAACGTAAAGACATAACAGGACAGTACAAAAGACTAAACAAATGAACAACACTGAACTCAGGACGTAAAGACATAACAGGACAGCACAAAAGACTAAACAGATGAACAACACGGAACACAGGACGTAAAGACATAACAGGACAGCACAAAAGATTAAACAGATGAACAACACTGAACTCAGGACGAAAAGATATAACAGGACAGCACAAAAGACTAAACAGATGAACAACACTGAACTCAGGACGTAAAGACATAACAGGACAGCACAAAAGACTAAACAGATGAACAACACTGAACTCAGGACGTAAAGACATAACAGGACAGCACAAAAGACTAAACAGATGAACAACACGGAACACAGGACGTAAAGACATAACAGGACAGCACAAAAGACTAAACAGATGAACAACACTGAACTCAGGACGTAAAGACATAACAGGACAGCACAAAAGACTAAACAGATGAACAACACTGAACTCAGGACGTAAAGACATAACAGGACAGCACAAAAGACTAAACAGATGAACAACACGGAACTCAGGACGTAAAGACATAACAGGACAGCACAAATGACTAAGCAGATGAACAACACGGAACACAGGACGTAAAGACATAACAGGACAGCACAAAAGACTAAACAGATGAACAACACGGAACTCAGGACGTAAAGACATAACAGGACAGCACAAAAGACTAAACAGATGAACAACACTGAACTCAGAACGTAAAGACATAACAGGACAGCACAAAAGACTAAACAGATGAACAACACGGAACTCAGGAGGTAAAGACATAACAGGACAGCACAAAAGACTAAACAGATGAACAACACGGAACTCAGAACTCAGAACGTAAAGATATAACAGGACAGCACAAAAGACTAAACAGATGAACAACACGGAACTCAGGACGTAAAGACATAACAGAACAGCACAAAAGACTAAACAGATGAACAACACGGAACTCAGAACGTAAAGACATAACAGGAGAGCACAAAAGACTAAACAGATGAACAACACGGAACTCAGGACGTAAAAACATAACAGGACAGCACAAAAGACTAAACAGATGAACAACACTGAACTCAGGACGTAAAGACATAACAGGACAGCACAAAAGACTAAACAGATGAACAACACTGAACTCAGGATGTAAAGACATAAGAGGACAGCACAAAAGACTAAACAGATGAACAACACGAAACTCAGGACGTAAAGACATAACAGGACAGCACAAAAGACTAAACAGATGAACAACACTGAACTCAGGATGTAAAGACATAACAGAACAGAACAAAAGACTAAACAGATGAACAACACTGAACTCAGAACGTAAAGACATAACAGGACAGCACAAAAGACAAAACAGATGAACAACATGGAACTCAGGACGTAAAGACATAACAGGACAGCACAAAAGACTAAACAGATGAACAACATGGAACTCAGGACGTAAAGACATAACAGGACAGCACAAAAGACTAAACAGATGAACAACACTGAACTCAGGACGTAAAGACATAACAGGACACACAAAAGAATAAACAGACGAACAACACTGAACTCAGGACGTAAAGACATAACAGGACAGCACAAAAGACTAAACAGATGAACAACACTGAACTCAG
>MJUT01001371.1:397179-445200 GCA_002080005.1 Gigantidas platifrons | reverse complement strand
AAATATCGTATTATCTGGAACATATGGAATACAATATTGGTCAAAATCCAATATTTTTAGCAAAATGCTCTATTTTTAGTTATAATTATAAAGAAAGACCAGAATTTTTTTTTTTTTTTTATAAATTGCAATTTTATTTTACAAAGAATTAAATCTACATGAAAAGTTCTATTTTTTTATTATGTACATGTTTTTCACCAGTTTGGAAAAAAATGACGTGAGAGTTCATTTTGATTTATTAAAATTACAGTAATACAAACATTAATGACGGTGTATAGACATCGTTCTAAATTAAAATATTTATTTATAGATATTCAGAGCGCCAAGCATGGTTCTGTGTGAGAACAAGATTTATTAGTGACAAGCCGCAATCCTCGCTGGTCAAGTACTCATCACATATTTCACAGAATGGTCCATTTCATATGACATGTGATTATTTTGTGGTGAATTCATGTTTTGTTCTTTAACCAAGGTAAATGTGGTACAGATTTACCTTTACCGATCTCCATCGTATGAGGTTCGTGGGTTTTTACGCCACTCTCAACGACATATCCAGGTGCGGATTCAAGGGGGGGGGCGAACCCGGCGCGCGCCTCCCTCCCTCTAAAATTTGAAAAAATAAGATTTTTTTGCGTAAAAGCGTGATTTTTCACACGAAATACCCCAACATTTTTCGTGCCTCCCTCCTCTCGGCGCGATTTTTTTATTTTTTTAAGAGCGCCCCCCCCCCCCTAACTTGAAATCCTGGATCCGCCCCTGATATCAATGATATCATGGTGGTCATATTTATTATTTGTATAGTCATATGTCATATAGTGTCATCGATAACACGCGGGGGTGATCACGATTCGGTAATACTATACACTCATCACCCGTTCCGATAAAATTGTTTTACGTCCAATCAAATCACAGGGATTTCCTTGTAAATTAAAATTATAAGAGGACATTAACGGGTGGTAAATGCATATGAGTTATCAACGATGATCCTGATTATGAAAAGAAAAATTAAACAGGAATGATCATCAATTTCACCAATATCAACAAAATCACCTCTCATCTCACCTGAACTCACAGAACATAAAAAGACCGATCATTACTTTTCTATGTAGTGGTTTGTACATTATTATTTTTTTAACAACATAATAAATTTATTTATTCTGAATTCTTGCTTGTTGCAAATCTAATCAAGAGTCCAAGCTTCTCTTGATGTACCCTGTTACCCTCCACTGATTATCCAGGGATTTGTAGATTATTGTTTGTCCGTTGACCTTTTTCTTTTGGCCATTGGATTGTTTGTCCTTCTTTGGTACACGACTTCTGATTACCCCTTTGGAATCGTCAAACTTTTCTTATGAGAAAGTACAGATTAAATATACGTTTTCTTCCATCAAAATGAATGTATGTCGTCTGTGGATAGCTGTACGGCCGGTGGGCATGATGTATAGCTAAATATAGCAATATTCTCAGAAAATGCTTCTTTATCATTTGAGGATTAAAACAGTGAAAATTTGATATAATTGAGATGTAAATTATACATTGGCCTATTTCTGGGAAAATTGTTAATAAATGTCTCGACTATGGAAATTTAGTAGTATATTGAGGCAATGTAGATGTCCAAACATCGTGCTGTTTATGATTGGTACTGATGACGATTCCATGGGTTTAAACGACAGAGCCATACAGCACTCCACAAACTGGTGGCAGATGGGGGATGTCCTCTCGATGGGCCGGGTTGTCAGTTCATATTACGGTAAGCCTGGACCATTAAGTGGGTGACCTGTTTGGAGAGTGCCAAGCTCCTTTTGAAGATTTCGAAAGAGACAGTAGTCGCTACATGTATAAGGCTAATGCTATCATCCCAACTTGCTCTCCGTACTCACTTTCCAGTGGCAGTCAGAAGTCGTTGTCTCTGTCGTATCTTTCCTCCCTCGTTTCTGTATGCATGTAATTTTTAAATATCTTAGAGCTTGCTCTCGTCCTCAATGTACAATATCTCCGAGTTGAGCGGACTGTTGTTTCAATGAGCCAAAGCTATAAATATACAACTCGGCGTGCTGGCTTAGTACAAAGCGGACATCAATACCATCTCATCAAAATGTTACTTGTTCTCGTCATGATATAGCTGAAAAATTGCTCAATTGGCGTTAGACAACAATCACTCCATCACTCACTCACTCACAATATTTCGCGTTGGACGTTAAGCACAATCAATTAATCAATCAACCTAAAACTCAACGAATATAATGAAAAAAAATAACGATTGTCATAAACATTAAAACATAAAGAATAATAAAATGTTTTTTTCTTCTTCTTTTTTTTTTTTAAATTAAAAAAATATAAAGTGAAATGAACTGTAATTACGTATATGATGTAAATGTTTTTAAGTTGTTGTAAGCTTGTCTAAATGAATCTAACATAACATTACACATCGACGTAAACCTTGTCTAACTGATATCAATAATTTACAGAAAAAGTCAGTACAAGATGGCATAATTGAAAAATAAACAAACGATTACAACATGGCTCCTTTGTTACTATGTTTGCAGTGTCTTCGTTATCAATCAAAATATTCGTGTCATCGCTTTCGACATTAACGGGGGAGCTTTAATCGGTTTGTTATTAAAGCGGTCGACATGCTATAGGTGTTACACCTAGGTAGTCTAAAATCCTCACAATTTAATCAACTGTGCGTTTAATTCAAGCGAAAACGTTAATTATCACTAAAATCAGGATCGACCAGACGACAGTGGAAGTGACCGATTACAACGAGTAATTTGATTGGTTGGAGTGTTTCTTTGAATGATCTTTAACCTCTTGCCGTTTTTGATCACCCATTTATTATTTTTTCAAACATTTGCACCTGTCCTACTATACAAAAAATACCTATTTAATTTATGTGGAGAGAAAGGTCCGACGTGAACATAACGAATTTAGGTTATGAAAGTTTATATACAAAAGGATTAAATAAAATAGTGCGAATGGATATTCATATATCGACAATTAGTTTTTGGAAAAATTAATAAATATGTTTTGATTTGAATTTGGACTGTAAAAGCGACAAGAATGTGAAAATTAACAACATTTGGATATAGTTTTTTTTTCATGAACAATGTTGGATTAATATTTCCTTATGATGATTCAAGCGATATTTTCAACACTACTTTTTCTGGCAATAATTGAGGTATGATTTTTATTTTATTTTATTTTTTATTTGTATATCTCTGTGTGTGATATTTCACGGCAAATATATGCATATTTAATATATAGAGGGTAAACATTTGAATATTCATTGATACTAATGGTAGAATATCGTCTTTAATATACATATTTACATTATTTTGTACAAAAGTATATTTTCACTCAATTTTTTTTTTTTTTTTTTTTTTTTGGCCACAAAAATACATAAAATTTGTTACAATTACACAAATTTCTCAATCTATGTATGAATAGCTTACTTGCGTGATAAGAGAAAATTTCTCTTGTTTTAATCAAATTGAAGATAATAGTGTAGTGTCTTTTTAGTTCCGATCTTGAGGTTTATCAGATGTTCAATTACAATATCCAATTATCAGACCTTATGTATTTTACATGTTTACACAAACCTCTAACTAAATCAATAAGTTAAACGGAGAAAGTTGACATTACTCTAGATTTGACAGAGTTATAAAATCCACCGTTGATTTAAACGTCGTCTTAAGCTACATTTTCTTTAAATATCTTCATTAATATTAAATTTCTAGAACATATTGATTTGATGTTATATAATTTTAGACAGAAAATGTATAAGACATTTCAAACACGACATGTATTGTGTAATATAATCGAATACTTAGTATTTCAAGCACGAGATCTATCTAAAAATATATAACATAACAGACTCTTTATTTATTGCTACAGTTAAGGTAATTCACACATGTTTTTTTTTCGGTATCCTGTTTCCGGCCCGACCAACGAAAGCTGACCCTTTCCAACAAATTTAGTAAGAAATTCAAAAAATTGTGTTGCTATATTTCAGCAATAAGCCAGAAACGATATGAATGTAAATGAACATGAAAGACTATCCATCCATCTCTACATTTAGAAACAAATTATAAGTAAAGGAACAGCAGATTGATTGCTGTTCTACATATCACAATCACTGCAAGTTTTTTTTTATTTTTTTTATTAATGAAAGTAAGCGTATTGAAAGAAACAAAAAAAAAACATTTGCATTTCTATACCGACGCACTTTTAAAATTTTAAGCCGAGTAACAACAAACCAGCATAGTTAAAGCAAAGCATCTCAAACAGTTGGGGATTAGGGTTATGGTGTTTAACGTCACTTTCAACAAGATGTCAGTTATATCGTGGGGATCTAAAACAGTAGTATAAAATCTTGATATTTATGATTTATTAAGCTAACACACCATTGTTAAAAGTTCTGCTCTATTTTTTTTGCATGGCCATTAACACTGAGACAGCTTTTTCTTCTCTCTCTTGTTTAACACCGTAGATATAACGTACACATGTGAAAACCACCCTGTCTCTATCTGGGACAACTGTAAATATTGTAAGATGTCGCCAACAATGATATTATCTCATGTGCACAAAAATTACTTTCAAAATATTCTAGACGAAGACTTCATCACAAATACACCCCTGGTTTTTAGTGGGACTCGTAATTTTTTTTTTTTTTTTTACTCGATCTTAAGTTTTATGTGTATATGTTTTGTAGATCGTTGTTTGTCCTTTTGTCCTTCTTTCTTTTGGCCATTGTGTTGTCTGTTCTTCTTCGATTTACGTATTCTGTATACGTATATCCCCTTTGTATCTTCAAACTCGTCTGTCTCTCATGTCTACACCCAGTTGTGCCATATGCAAAAATAAGTTAGAGGTTTGCTGCGATTATGAAAAGAACGTTTAATCATTGAGGGTCAAGAATTCCATCAATATCAACAAAAAACGAACAATCTACTCTCAACTATATGAACTCACTGAACACGATGAAGGAAACAACGACTATGACGTTGAAAATCTAGGTACTGGCGTGGGACAGGCACAAAAAATGTGGCGGAGTTTAACAGATTAATGGGACCCCAAGCACCCCCTCTTGATAACAGAATGATTTTTTATTCCTTGGGGACAAATAATAATTTAGTTAAAAAAATAATTTCAAAATATAGCAATAATGCATTGTTGCATGTTGATTTCGCATTTCACGTGTAAAATGCATCTAGACGCGTTTCTATCTACAAAGTTTCGAAATGAGAGTTGTATAGACTTTGTTCTTCTACATCAATGTCATACATTTAAGATATGCTTAGTTTAGCACTGTCTATGAATTCTAAATGTGTGTTCAATTGGTACTTTGCGTGTGAAAAGAACACAAGCAACAAGCAATATGTTTACAATATTTTTGTATAATGAAAGAATTTTGTCAGTTGACGAAACCAATAATCATAGTAAGAAAATGATAGCGGTAATGACAAAAACAGGCACGTTTCACATGATTTAGAGTTTGTAAGATGAAACAGAATGATTTATATCCTACCAAAATATCCGCTTTATCATGATGGAAGGCAATAGAACTAGAGAACTTTAATGACTTGTTTCATTAATTATTGGCTGAAGATTATGTTCTGTCAAAAATGTTTAATGAAGAAAAATTAATATTTTATTGTTGAGTATTTCTAACGGATAAACTAATGGGATAATAAAATTCCCTCTCCGTCTCTATCTCTGTCTTTTTTGTAGATTAAAATAAAAAAAAAAATGCGTGCGTTTTTGACTTTGTTATTCGTTTGGTCTTTTTGGTAATTAAGCTGTAAAAATTCTTTCCTATATATAGATATGTCTATTCATTCACTTTTTATTTTATTAAACACTTTTTACTCAATAATTACAATCATTCTCTCTTTGTGAATCTGTTATCCAGAAAATCGTAGGCAAAAGATACCCTCTTATTCCTACAGATACAAATTTTTCATGATTTCATGCTTGATATAAATTGCATGTCGATTGAAATGGGACAATAGAAAAAATATTCAACCTTTTCATGACTGAAAATTTAGTCTCATCGCGCTCCTGTGATACCATTCAATCAGACTTAACATCATTTAAGTTGACAAAATGGTTTTGCTTCACTGAATTTTTAAATTTTTAAAATTTCATTCTTAATTGATCTGCAGATTGATTGATCCGCCACTCTTTAAAAAAAATTTGAGCAGCTTTTAATACTTACATTTCATTGATTTGTAGATTATATAGTGCCCACTTATCCCGTACTGCCTGACCCCATTATTTAATAACTACCGCGATACGTCGGCATTTAAAACCATTATGCTACTTCTTCTTTCATCGTATATAATAAACAACCCAAAACTCGCTCACTATATATGTATAGTACCACTAACGCCCGTTTATAAAACGAGAGAATATTATATGTATTATTAAAAAACAAACTTTAATTGATCATACATGTACGAATTTGAATATTATTCAATAAATAAACACGTTATTACAATTCCCATGTATATTTGTATTTAATTTGTTTGTATGTATGATTGTGTGTGTTGTTTTAATAAACAGTCGATTTTAAAATGTCATTAGATCTTGTGTAGTATGTATAGTGCGTATCGACTCCAAATAAAACTTAAAATTGAAAATTAAAAAAAGTCCACTTTGTAAAGATGTTTTAAAACGTTCGATTTCTATTATTTGTCGAACGTACTGACGACGATGGGTTTTTATGATGAATAGAATTCGAACATCCCTTATTTTTAGTTCTCATGTATTTCTCAAGGAAGTTCTCAACATGGAAAATATGTAAATGATACAATAAAATCCATGTTTTTTCTGTAGTTAGTTCCGCCATTGTTGAGCATGACGATATACATGGTTAATTCACGTTTTTATATATACTTTTATATATATACGATAAGCCTTTTAATCTGTTTATCTTCAATTTTAGGTTGGTCAATAAAAATATGAGAAATTAAAGTGATTTGTAAGTCATTTCGATTTCTCCGCTTTGGTAAACGTTTTAAATGAATAAAAAAATATTGAGACCGTGTGAAAATCATCGAATTATTTAAAGAGAACAATTGTGTCAAAATTTTCAAGTGAAAATTACTGAGAATTTCTTTTTAAACATTTTTCTTAAATTACGTGTAAAACACTTTGTAAAAATATTTACACAACCCAACGCGATTTAAAAAGGGGGTACAAATATATATTGTGGCTATTTAATAAAGTCATTTAAAATTGTTAGGAATCTTTCTATTAATATAAATATACTGTTATGTATGTAATTTATGTTATAATTGTATACACCACTTAATTACATATTTGTCATTATTTTGTCAGATTGTAAAGATTTATTTCTATTTGTTCGGAAATAAAACTGTCGGGTCAATATTTAGTTTGTTAATCCATGTGTTATTGTGTTATATATCAGCTATAACAGGAGAGACATCTAAATTAAGACTATATTACGAATAACTTCATAAACAATTATACATACAGCAAACATAAGACAATTAACGTACAATATACAAGTAGAGATTCCTGAAATCTTGAGTAATCACATCATTCACGTGTTTACACAGTTTGTAGGATTGATGATTTGATTTGATTTGATTTTTGGTGATTAACGCCACATCAACAATATTTCAGCTATATCATGGCGACCAGTTTTAGTGGTGGAGGAAGCCGGAATACCCGGAAAGAACCATCGACCATGGCCAAGCAACTGGTAAACTTTATCACTTGCGGCTGCGAGTCGAGTGCACCCTTTTTGTAATTTACAAAGCCGGGCGCGAACCCACGCCGTAATGGTGATAGGCTTGTATGAGTTGTTAGATCTAACGACCTTACTCATTGAGCCACCCGGGCCCCTGTAGGATTGAAAAGAAAGAAAGAAAGAAAGAAAGAAAGAAAGAAAGAAAGGCGAACAATGATAAAAATAAGTTTTCATACATATGAATCGTATATTTACAGAATAGGAAATATACGTTTTCATATACCATTTTGTTGGACTTCTATTAGAGGTCTCAATAAAGTATGTAAGCTGACTTAAAAAAACATAACAAAATCGTTATGAAAATATTTTGTTTTACTTATTAAACACGTGTAAATTTATCAAAAATTACAAACTTAGTTGTATATGGATATTAATATGATCAAAGTTTATTTAAACAGAACAAATTGGTCAGAAAGACTCCAGAATGTGTCAATGAAGCAGATTTCCCATTTGGTAGTAAAATTCATATTATAAACCAATACCACATGTTCTCATCAAGATGTTTTAGATCTTAACGTTTGTGGATATCATTTAAAGGTTTCACGGGACCGTCATGGTAAACCGTAGTTGAATTTACTCCTACAAAACAATCAGTTACTATCCCCGCTAAACGTGAATTAGATACATGTCCGTGGAAGGGTGTACTCGATACAACATTATAAGATGAAGTTTTGTCAGTGACTTTCGGTAGGAAGGTGGATTTCACCGGGTACTCCGGTTTTTCCCAGCAGTAACGCTGACCACCATGATATAACTGAAATATTGTATAAAGTGGTGCTAAACACCCATAATACTGTGGCATAATTCATTAAAATGTGGACATGATTAAATGTTCCTAGGAGGTTTGATCTAGCTGTATAATAGAATGATGTCATTTGTACAATTGTAGACAAGGTTTTCAGAGATGAAATGTTTGCCAACATTTGCAGTTACATGACAAGCAAACATTTTATAGGTAGGGGCCGATTCACACTGATTTTAGGGTAAGAGTTATTCTCATTGTTAAAGACCCTACTGTGACTGGGAAATGTAGAACTGTAATAACAACGCTGTTCCTTTATTTTAATTTGTGTCAAAATGTAATCTTCGTTTCCACCACCGATATAACTGAAATATTGTTGAAAGTGACGTTAAACACCACAAACTACAACCTCGATAGTCTCACGTGTTCATTTACATCCATATCCTTTCTTACTAATACAAGAACTCACATCAAAAACCTGGAAGAAAAAGTATTTATGTGAAAGTTGATGATTTCCTCTTGACAAGAATTGTTTCTCCATCTATTATATTGGGTAACTATATAATATAAGCGCCTTTCTTCATAACGTATACGACACATTAGCTTGGTATACAGTGATATGCGTCCTCATTGAACCTAAATCTAATTGGTCATTGGTGTTCATGGGCAACCGTCCACCAAGTTCAAAAAGTAATCTTGGTGAGAATATCTCTGTAATAGCTAAACATTTTTTTATACAACGTGGAAGCGTGATTCTTCCTCGTGTGAGCTTCATTTGAGATAGAAAGTGGTGGGGCTAGATTCATGGACCAAATCCCTGAAATGATGCTGTCATGCAAGTGCTTGCTACGTGTGAGTAAAATACCAACCCTCACGTAAAACTGGGTGAACAACGCTGTTATAACGAACGCTCCAATCTTGAACATTATACATAATATATTTAATCTTCGTGACACATATACATGTACATGTATTTACAGTAATGATTTTGATATCTGTATACGTGAAGGCCTCAACACGTTTCCGCCTGGTAAAGGTTATTTGAGGTGGGTTCAGGTTGAGATACAAAAATGTTCTAAATAGAAAGAAGGTTGCAGTGTTACGTTTATTAATCTTTAAGTGAAGCAGTATCAAAGAAACGTTAACAGTTGTTCGTACTCTAATCAAAATGTAGTTGGCAAACACACGGGGGGAAATTGCGTTTTTATTACTATATAAAAAGCTGTAATTAAAATGCACGCCGTTCGACTATTCTACGCCATCTTGTCTAGATACTATCCAAGCAAATTATGAATGATGTTGTGTCGGTTTGTGCCTTCAATAAACAAACTCAGTGTAAAGATAAGTCAATATAACAACAAAACAGAAAAAGAAGGTTATAACTGCCTGTAAACCCAGAGTAAAGATAAGTCAATATAACAACAAAGAAAAAAACCAGAAGGTTATAAATGGCTGTAATACAACACTATTTTTATGTTATAATATTTAAATATGAACGACAAGTTTGTATATAAGTAAATATAAGTATTTAAAATCTCGTTAGATCAGAAATGAAATGGTGCCTTTTTTTTTTACTATAGACAGTGCGTCCGAAGGTCAATGGTCTCATCATCAATTGTTTATACATTGTATATTTAAACACGACTCTTTCTGATAAGAAAACATTAAAATTATCAATTATACATTACATCTGTCAACGTGTCAGCCATTTGCATTAATGTATTTCGGAAGTTAAGATTCATCCTAGTAGATAATATGGTCTGTATTAACAATATACAATATAGTGTATTTATTGCTACATGATGTCCTTAAAGATTCTGCTGATAATACATCTTAAATAAAAATAAATACACAAATTTTACCATTCGAAGCACCCGAGTTCACCCTCGTTTTTGTGGGGTTTAGTGATACTCCATCTTTTGTTTTTAGTCCCCTACCGGCGGCGAAGCCGAAGGGGCCTATAGTTTTAGGTTCCGTCCGTCGGTCCGTCCGTCCGTCCGTGTGTTCGTCCGTCACATAAAAATTTTAAGTTTTCCTGACTTTTTTTTACGTTATTTGATATATTGAATTGATATTTGGTATGTGGCTATATCTAGATGAGTTACAGTTTAAGTTCTAATTTCGTTCCGGTCGAATGATTTTTGGTTGAGTTATGGCCCTTGAACTTGTATTTTTTGCTCAAATTTTAAGTTGTCCGGACTTTTTTTTACGTCCTTTTATATATTGACTTGATAGTTGGTATGTGACTATATCTAGATGATTTACAGTTTAAGTTCGAATTTCGTTCCGGTCGAATGATTTTTGGCTGAGTTATGGCCCTTGAACTTGTATTTATTGCTCAGACATTTTTTTGACGTCCTATGAGATATTGATTTGATATTTGGTATATAGCTATATCTAGATGAGTTACAGTTTAGGGTCCTCTGATTTTTGCGACCGGTAGGGGACAATGTATTGCTATGTGCAATACTCTCAGAATTCTTGTTTATGTAGTGTTTTGTAGATCATTGTTTGTCCTTTTTCTTTTGGTCATTGTGTTGTCGTCTGTCCTGCTATTTACGGCGTCTGATTACCCCTTTGGTATCTTCAAACATTTCCTACAACAGGAGCAGCTGTCGTAAGGCTAACATTTCCTACAACAGGAGCAGCTGTCGTAAGGCTAACATTTCCTACAACAGGAGCAGCTGTCGTAAGGCTAACATTTCCTACAACAGTAGCAGCTGTCGTAAGGCTAACATTTCCTACAATAGTAGCAGCTGTCGTAAGGCTAACATTTCCTACAACAGTAGCAGCTGTCTCCGAAATTCCACGTATTTAGAGAACAGTCGATCTCGTTTTAGCGCTAATCATTCCAGAAAGATGCCATTCATTCTAATATTTACATTTCTGAACCAACCTATATCACTAAGATACACCTTTCTTTGAAATCGCAATTGTTTCACCAATGCTACGTCTTTCTCTAGAATCACCATTGTTCCACCAATGCTACGTCCTTCTCTAGAATCACACCCGTTTCATCAATGCCACGTCTTTCTCTAGAATCGCAACTGTTTCATCAGTGCTACGTCTTTCTCTAAAATCGCAACTTTTAAACCAATGCCACGTCTTTCTCTAGAATCGCAACTGTTCCACCAATGCTACGTCTTTCTCTAGAATCGCAACTGTTTCACCAATGCTACGTCTTTCTCTGGAATCGCAATTGTTTCACCAATGCTACGTCTTTCCAAGAATCACAACTCTTCCACCAATGCTACGTCTTTCTCAAGAATCGCAACTGTTTCACCAATGATATGTCTTTCTCTAGAATCGCAACTTTTTAACCAATGCCACGTCTTTCTCTTTAATTACAACTGTTTGACCAATGCTACGTCTTTCTTTAGAATCGCAACTGTTTCACCAATGCTACGTCTTTCTCTACAACCACACCACCACTGTTTCACCAATGCTACGTCATTCTCTAGAATCGCAACTGTTTCACCAATGCTACGTCTTTCTTTAGAATCATCACTGTTTCACCAATGTTACGTCTTTCTCTAGAATCGCTACTGTTTCACTAATGCTGCGCCTTTCTCTAGAATCGCACCTGTTTCACCAATGCCACGTCTTTCTCAAGACTCACAACTGCTTCACCAATGCTACATCTTCTTCTAGAATAGCAACTGTTTCACCAATGCTACGTCTTTCTCAAGAACCGCAACTGTTTCACCAATGCTACGTCTTCCTCTAGAATCTCAACTGTTTCACCAATGCTACGTCTTTCTCAAGATTACAACTGCTTCACCAATGCTGCGTCTTTCTCTAAAATCGCAACAGTTTCACCAATGCTACGTCTTTCTCTAAAATCGCAACTGTTTCATCAATGCTGTGTCTTTCTCTTTAATTGCACCTGTTTCACCAATGCTACATCTTTCTCTAAAATCGTAAATGTTTCACCAATGATATATCTTTCTCTAGTATCGCACCTGTTTCACCAATGCTACGTCTTTCTCTAGAATTGCAACTGTTACACCAATGCTACGTCTTTCTCTGGAATCGCACCTGTTTCACCAATGCTACGTCTTTCTCAAGACCCGCAACTGCTTCACCAATGCTGCGTCTTTCTCTAAAATCGGAACTGCTTCACCAATGCTGCATCTTTCTCTAAAATCGTAACTGTTTCATCAATGCTGTGTCTTTCTCTTTAATTGCATCTGTTTCACCAATGATACCGGGGTATATCTTTCTCTAGTATCGCACCTGTTTCACCAATGCTACGTCTTTCTCTAGAATCACAACTGTTTCACCAATGCTACGTCTTTCTCTAGAATCACCACTGTTTCACCAATGTTACGTATTTCTCTAGAATTACAACTGTTTCACCAATGCTACGTCTTTCTGTAGAATCACAACTGTTTCACCAATGCTACGTCTTTCTCTAGAATCACCACTGTTTCACCAATGCTACGTATTTCTCTAGAATCACAACTGTTTCACCAATGCTACGTCTTTCTCTAGAATCACCACTGTTTTACCAATGCTACGTATTTCTCTAGAATCACAACTGTTTCACCAATGCTACGTCTTTCTCTAGATGCTTCTTCATTTATGAAATTTCACTAATGTTGCATCTTTCTGTAGAATCATCAATATTTCTTTTCGAATAATGGCCATTTCTTGGTATCTATCATTAGGCTTTAAAAATTGTTTCCTGGATAACATCAAACATTATTACACATTGTTTTTAACGTCTTGATGGGCCGTTCCTGATTTTAGTTATAGATACCTTGTTTTTTTTCGTTTCAAGAAAGTATTCAATTATTTTTCATAAAATTGACGATTTACTACTGTAGTATCATCACCTGTTTTACAAATAAAATTTAAGTAAAGAATTTTTAAGGAAACTACAAATGTTTATGTTTGAACAACCATCATTATCTTGATTCAATAAAGACATACCCTACATATTTACTGTATTTTATGTATTTGATTTTTCCATAAATTTAAATAGGTTTTTTTTATTTACAGCAGTCCTATATATTTTCCAGGCAATAAACTTTTATTCATAAGTTGTACTATGCTGTACAACCTGAAATACAAATTCATTATTCTAATTTAATCATCAACCCTTTCAACTCAACTGGAATTTTAAGTTTTATTTCTAACTATCTTACTATGTACAGTAGAATCTCATTATCTCGAACTAGTAACACGACAGGTGCCACTGCTGGACCAGGAACTGTTCACGATTCCAGAACACCCGAGTTCAGAACTTGAATTTGATTATTGATAACTATTTAAGAACAGTAGAATCTCGTTATCTCGAACTAGTCGGATAAGTCATAATACTATATTTGGAAGTATATATAGGGTCTGGTCGACATCCACACAATCAGATTAGATTGAGCAAGTGTGTGTGTGTGTCCATTGAAAACGTGTTTCTAAAACAATAAAATATCATCTTTACTTACTTGCACCAGATGTTTGATATATTTAGAGATAAAACGTAGAGTTCTACTTTAAAATCAGGGGTGGTCTCATGTGCTCCTGATTTGAGAGCAGTTCCTGCTCCACAGGTAGCTTCCGTCGTGACAATCTCCGACTAATTCGAGGTATTGAGGTTTCAACTGTAGTTAGCTGCGGCCGAGTGTAAAGTTGAATATGCAAACAAATAAATATCTCTGAAATTCAACTTTAAAGGGTTGTTGATTTAATAAGAGATACATATATGTATGTCAGATGTTTATAATGTACAACATTGTTCAACGTCAGTAAAAGAATGAAATAAATAGTATACATACGTATATGTGTGTGTGTCAATGTTTTAAGTTACTCTGATCAGATAAGTCTGTGGTAACTCAATAGTTGTGATGCAACAAAGCCTTATTCATATAATTCAACACCTTAAGACTTTTTGGAAAAAAATATGGCTAACTTAATCAGGCCTTGAAAATGCGATAGCATTCTTTTATTATAAGTTTTGTGAATGAAATATTTTTACCTTAATTTCAAAAAGGAATTACACAAAAGATTCATATTCATTTCTTCAATCAAGTATGAGGTATATTTGTGATTTTACACTGATAACTTGCTCATGTAATTAACATTAGGTAGATTTTATTTTTCTTAAAATACAGTCGATTTATAGAGTACTAAGCACTGAATTATACATATATATGATGTTGTTGTTCTTTTTATTTTATTATTTTTTATTTTAATATTTCATTGAAACGAAGGGGGAAAAACCGGTCGGAACAGTTTCTAAACTCCAATCGAAAAATCGTCTAAAAAGACAAAATGGATACTCCTAACACACATACATGACCACTCACTTTCTGGACCTGTACAGACAGTTTAAGGAAGAGTGGCGGGGTTAAGTTAGATATATAGGCCCCCAACCCACCTCTTAGTGAAATGACGTGGTCATGTCAGCGCTTTCTACATCTGCGTAAGAAGAGTTTGAAGATACCAAAGGGATAACTAGAAAATCCCACTTCTGACACCTAACCAGGCGAACAGAGTTGTTATAAAGAACGCTATAATCTTGAACACTCTCATTATATTTAATCTACGTGACACAGAAGTTGTTTAAGTTAAACATCAACAACGTGATGATGGTAAAAAAATACAATAAATTTAACGTTAAAATATTTCAATTCCATCTTTATCTTTGTAAATCCTGATAAAACTGAAATACTGTTGAAAGTGGCGTTAAACTAAACACCATAATCCTCCTTTGTAAATAACTACACGTTTTATTTCCACAGAGAAGCTATTTCATTTGTTTAAAATTCTATAAAACAAATTTGACAAAGAAAGTGATTTTTCATTCGGTTGAAGTTATTTAATTTATTATATTATGTTGTAAGACTTGTGTTTAATTTATTATATTTTGTGTTATGTTGTATAAATGACCTGACAATAACACGACATATTTTGTAATCAAATGACGTCGACATCGCTTGATAATGGCCGAAAAATTATAAAATAAATTTGTCGCCCTTCTACCAATCTATGTTTTTAAATTTTTTTTTTCTGTTTAAGAAGAAATAATTTGTCTTTTGTTAAAATGGATTTGCACCTGTAAAATGTTTTCTTTCATTCGACAGGACACAAGAACAACATGTTTTTCGTCGTAAATAAATCTTTTAAGATGTTTATTTTGAGCAATAATGAATGTATCAGGTTTCAGTGATCGCCCTGTATTATGTCGGCGTCAAATAAATTATTTTCTTTCTTTTTTCAATGTTTAGTCTCCCCCCAAAAGTCATTTGTTGTACATGTAGCTCGGGTAACCGTACCTAGGAGATTAAATGTCATCTTATTCTGATTATAATACTATAGTTGTCACAGGAATGTTTTCTATCACGTGTGTGTTTATAACGTAGATATATTTTAAACCCTCGTGAGAGTTCTAGGGCATTGTTTCTAATATATATTAGGATGGGAATGCTCTTTACTGTCAAGCGTCAACGCCCCTTTTTGTTCACTACGGTTAGTACCATATGGACCTGGAATTTTTATCGGGATTCGCCAAACCTAAAAATTTTGAAAATTTAAAATAAATATATAAATATATCGCTAGTGACCTTTATTTTTAGTAGAATTTTACGTAAATCTTTTGATCTATATTGTAAAATAAAATGGAATTCATCACCGATCTTTCAACATTGATATCAAAAATACAAAGGAGCAATTTAATGTTACATACAGTTTGTTTTGCACTATAATTTCGAAGTAAAATGATTGGTCCCTCCGAATTTTTCACAACGAGGCTTGACTGAAAATAATTTATTATTTTTATGCAATTCAAAATACAATGTTGATAATGTCATACTTTTAATAATAAAAAAAAGACATTTATTCTCGTAAAATGTACAACCCCTTTTGAAAAGCAAAAAATATCACACTGTCGGAAAATCAAATATCGAAATCGTAAAAATAGGCAACATCAATACCCTTAATTCAAACTTAACCTTATATCATGGTATTATGCAACCCCTTTTAAGAAATATTAAAATGGTATGTGAAAATACGTAAATAGTTGACACGCACCTAATACTATGGTATAATTTGGCACTATTTCCCCCTTTATAACCGATTGTAACGTCGTGAAATATGTTATCTTTATACCACTTAAAACTCCTTGACATGCTGAAGCTGTTAACGTACACGTACATGGAGAGAATTTGAACCTTTTGTCTGTTACCAATTTGTCGACTTTCTTTTATCTTATATTATCTAGCACATCTGTAATTTGTAGAGGGAACATTTCATCAGATTTTATAACAAGATATTATGTTGTAAGCTTTAACAAATTATGCAGGTGTTACATAAACAGATACATGTTAATTGCAACATTTTACGTTACTACTTTGGAGGAGAAAAAAATACCACACACATAAATTTACTGCAAATGAAACCTAGCAATTTTAATGTGATATCAAATTTAATGTAGCTTTTGCACGATATTCCTGCAGAAGCGTGTTAGGGGCATTAATAAAAAAAACAAATGAAGTCAAAATAGCGACTTTTGAAAATCAAACCTTCAAGCTTTAAAAATAGTCGAGATTTTGAGTTTAAGCATATATTACGAAATTTTAAAAGAATATCCATAATACTTTTCCATATTTTCCTGACCTATCTAATAGGGGTTATGGTTATGGTGTTTAACGCCACTTTCAACTATATTTCATTTATATCGTGACAGTCAGTTTTATTGGTGAAGGAAACCGGAGTACCTGGAGAAAACCACCGACCTGCCTCAAGTAACTGACAAACTTTATCACATAACATTTTATCGAGGATACCTCGCCTGAGAGGGGTTCGAACTCACAACTTTAGTTGTGCTATGCACTGGTAAATCCAACTACCATACGATCGCGACCACGACGCCCCCTGACCGGTTAATGATGTCAGATTTATTATCGGTGTTTAATAGGATACCGCTTTCAACATTTTTCAGGTATAAAAGGTATAAAATTCGTTTTATATGATGCAAATCAAGTGATAATTTTAGTGACTTAACTCTGTATAACGTTGATCATAATACAAAAAAATAATGTATATAAAAGACTGAATTCTCGTATTGCATTTTTCGATTAAATTCAACACTTTTTTTTTTTTTTAACTTTACATTAAATTTCGTCCCAATTCGTTTGTGGTCCCAAAATAATGTGTTAGAGTGAATCAGCAAATACGGATAAAGCGGAGTATCTATTTACTACTATATATAGTGTAATTTAAAATGACTAAACAAAACGACTTAGATCTGATTAAGAAACGTCTTAAAACCACAAAATAATGTAAGGACTTTAATGTGGTCGAGATAAAATATTTAAACTATTTATAGATAGATTTAAATGGAATTTGTTTTGTTCTCAGTGAAATGATAAATTAAAGATCGTTATGTTACGTGATTTTAGAAGACTCTAGATTATACAAACACGTCTAAAAGATAGAAAGTATCTCATATTTACAGATTTAGAGTCCTTGAATATATTGCGTTTCAAGTTTCATTTTATTATATAAAGAATAATACATTTATAATATCCTTTTAGATAACATTTTATATATGTATTGTCGTTGGAGCTCCAGTTATCAAGAAGGAGTGTTGGGTTCCGATCAACCGGTTTAACCCCGTCATATCTTTGTGCCTGTCCCAAGCCAGGGTCTGGATTTCCAACATCATATGTCGTCGTCCGTTTTGTGTTCATTGAGTTAAGATGAGAGGTGATTGTTCGTTTGTTGATATTGGTGGAATTGTTGACAATCATATTAATTTTCATAATAATTATTAATCTTTTAACATTATTACGATACTGGAAAGGTTGACAAATTATTTATCTATAAGCTCTCAAAACAAAATAGCATAATAACCGAACAAAATTACTACTGCATAATTCTTATGGCCACTAAATGTCTGACGAGGGGATCAACTCAGCGTCACCTTTTCACCTTTATATGTATTATTATTTGTAAACTTGTTCTCGTCCCGAATATATAGCTGAAATATAAACAACAATCAATCAATCATTTTTGTTTACTTTTAAGAAAAAAACTAATACTTTCATTTACTACCAAATATCTTGAAGTAATTGCTATTCGTGGATCCCTATTTTCGTGCATTACTCATAAAATACAAATCAATGGCTGCTCAAACTTCGTGCATTCCAAATTTCAAAATTACAGTGGAACTTGTGCAATCCGACATTCAGTGACATCCGACAAAAATTTTTGGTCCCAAAGTAATTATGTTAGCTAAAATAAAACCTGAGTATTCCGACATCCTGTACAATCCGACACATTTCTCTGACCCGTGATGTGTCGGATTAGACAGGTTCCACTGTATATCAAATATTTGTCAAACTATAGAGAAATTGTGTCATTTATAGTGCTGTATCTCTAAAGGTATTATAAAGGAAACGTTTTCTTAAAGTCGTGCAGTTACCGGTTGACCAATAAAATCTTCGAAAATGCCTTGTAACAGGCCTCCAACGACCACATCCAACAAACTAATGCACTATTATTTGTCAAATTAAACCATATGGGAATTAAATTATCATTGAAGTACATGTATATATGACAGGCATATAAACATCAATGTTGTTTTAATTCCCAATGACTTCCCCCTTTATTTTTTATTATCACTACCAAAAAAATATTATCACTACCACTGTTCCATTTTTTCCCAGACATGTAGAATAAAGAAGGGGAAGTCATTGGGAATTAAACGTTGATGTATATATGACTGTCATATATAGATCAATGGTCATCTAATTCACATCAACTTACTCCTACGTTTAGGTCAGGGGCTTCTTCAAGGTCAACTACTCCCCCGCTCCAGACAACATAAGAGAAAGGTAAAGAAGGCCGCTGTCCGAAACGTTGGCGCCGTTGAGATTTGATGCATAATTGTAATAATATTTAATGTGGTTCGTTCAGCAATAAACGGTCAAGATAATAATTAGCATCGACCAATTATTGTTATAAAGTTTGTCAGGGACTTGCAACGGACAGTGCAGTGGTTTTCTCTGGCTACTCCGGTTTCCTCCACCAATAACGACTGACTGTCATAATATAACTGAAATAGTGTTGAAAGTGAGGTTAAGCACCATAAACTTAAACCTAAACCTCGGCAAATTACGCATTATACTGATTCGCCAGTGTATTTATTTATTTACCTGTTGTACTACGTTGATTTAATTGACAAGAGACTCCTGCCAAGTTTTAAGCTTATCAGCCCAGGATATGTTTTACAATGTCTCTTAAGACAAAGGAGAAGACAACTTGTTTGCTCGTTAAGCTGTATAATTAATGAGTTTTCTGCGTGGTCAATGATGTATGTTAATACATATATGTTTTGAAGTAAAGATAACAATCAAATTAATTAATTACATACCTACTCAATGGTGACGTTTTTAACAAGACGGAGAATAATGTCTTCTGTATGTAAACAAACATAAGTCTTACCACACTGAGAAATCGTCGACCGGTCAGAAGGGGGCGGTTTTGTAGTTAAATCTATATTTTTTTAAATATAGCTTGTGTTTCCAGTTCATATTGTTGTTGTCTCTCAGTTTACATAAATGCGTATGCAGTGCTCTTAATTACGTTTAGTAGCTGTGATGGTTAATTTTGGTATCTGTGATGGTTAATTTTGGAATCTGTGATGGTTAATTTTGGTATCTGTGATGGTTAATTTTGGTATCTGTGATGGTTAATTTTGGTATCTGTGATGATTAATTTTGGAATCTGTGATGGTTAATTTTGGTATCTGTGATGATTAATTTTGGTATCTGTGATGGTTAATTTTGGTATCTGTGATGGTTAATTTTGGTATCTGTGATGATTAATTTTGATATCTGTGATGGTTAATTTTGGTATCTGTGATGGTTAATTTTGGTATCTGTGATGGTTAATTTTGGTATCTATGATGATAATTGTGGTATCTGATGGTTAATTGTGGTATCTGTGATGGTAATTGTGGTATCTGATGGTTAATTTGGTATCTGTAATGGCTAATTTCGGTATCTTTGATGGATAAATTTGCTTTCTGTGAAGACTAATTTTTGCATCTAATGAATAATTTTGGTATCTGTGGTGACTTCTTTCGTTACATAAGGGACGCAAGTAAAACTTACTTCTAAAAAACCACGAAGCCGTTACAATTTTGGATGCAGCACACGGTGAAATCGACCGACCTTTCGGAAATCACTGGCATTCTTTTTAAGGTTGTATCGAGTAAACCTCGATCTGACAACATTAGTGGTGATAGACACTGATTGCATAGATATATGTATATTCAACTATCATACGATCGCAGCCACGACGGGCCCCAACACACAAAAAGAACCTTTTCATGGCTTAAGCTTCTTAAAAATGATATTCAAGCAATAATGTTTGTCATATCACCATTAGAAAAAAAATCTTCAAATTTTAAAAATGTTTATTCAAATTTGCATAATATATTGTTACATACAAGATTACAATATATTTTTGTCAAGAGGGCGACCACCTCATTAGAGGAATACAATAGGATTTATCGATAATTCTAGAGATGTCTGAATTCACACTGGGTCATCATATTTATCATATAATTAAGCATAATAAGAAATGATTCTACCTTGACGTTGTGGATTGATAACGTATGAATATCAAAATCATTTAAACAAAATAATAGCACATTTAAACCATAAAATAGAGCTTTATTATGTGAACAGTCATTATCTATAGAAACATCATATATCTGCTTCCTAAACCACAATAATTCATATTTTTCCATTAATTATTTCGTTATTACATTGATATGTTTGACGTAAAGTGTTCAGGTTTTTTTTGAATGGCAGATAATTTATCACACAAATACCACTTACAAAGTTGACAAAATAGTTTAAATAACTGATGGATATTTAAAAAAAAAGTGTTGTTTTTGGTTATGAATGTGTGGGGATGATTGATTGATTGGTGTTTAACGCCAACTTTAGCAATATTTCAGCCATATCGTGGCGTGAACAAATTTTATTATTAAACATACATAGATGTCTGTGTGGGGTGTTTTAGCAAACCATCATTCAACTTTTAGGGTGGGAGTTGTTGAGCCTTTTTTTTTAAAACAAATCTACCGCCAAATTTTATAGATAGACAAATTACGTTCATTGTCGGAAAATGTCAAATTTATTTGTACCAGTTTTAGAAACAGATAGAAAAGCGAACGTTTGGCAAGCTTTTCTGTCCTGTTTCGCAGCGAATGCAAATGAATTTTATATTTCCTGACAATGTACGTATATTGCATTTATCATGCAATGACAAAAATCCCCAAAAAACGACCAAAATTGTCTAAAATGAGCAGAAACAATTGTCATTCTAATCGTCTTTGATGGTGTCCTCTATTAAGTCCGCGCTTATACTGTGCATATAAAAAAAAGGAATACACAATGTAATATTTTTTTGTTTCGCATTAAAACAAAATTTCTGGCTTAGAGAAAAACATACCCCCGCCAAGTGAAATGTCTGTCCCCACTTCCATCAATATTGTAGTAATAACTTGGCGTTCTATCTTTTGTTGTTGTATTAAACGTAAAAAAACAGCGGGGAGGAATCGAAATGAAATTTTTATTAGTGACAGTCACTGCTTGTATGTGTAAATGCAGGGGCGGATCCAGGGGGGGGGGGGGATCCCCCCTAAAATTGGAAAAAAATATGATTTTTTTTTGCGTAAAATCGTGATTTTTCACACGAAATACCCCAAAAATTTTCGCCCCTCCCTCCTCTCGGCGCGATTTTTTTTTAAGTGCGCCCCTCGTAACTTGAAATCCTGGATCCACCCCTGAAATGTAAGTCCAATCGATCGTGGCCACAACAGTTCTGTACGAGACTAACCATTTTGATGACAGTGTATTATGGTTTAATATTTTATCTTACTGCCATACTGGTGGTTTATTTTAAATAAGTTAACTTTACAATATTAAGCTGATGTTTAGTATACTCAAGTAGTCCAAAGGTCTGACAATGTTTATTTACCTGGAGTGTAAAGTCAATATAAACAATAAATGTTATTAGAAATTGAGAGTCTTAGAGTATTTTAATGTAAACGTTCTAAACACTTGACTCTATTTTTTTCTCCATTTAATTTCTTTTTGAAGTTAACGTATTTGAATGACATGTAATATCATTTATTAAACTCTAATACTTTTCTTAAAGACAAAAATAATCATACAGGTTTTAATACTTATTATTAATTCATGGCACAAAATAAAATATTTCATCAAGAAATTAATATGATATAAGGAAATTATTAAATAAATCACCATGATGGTTACTTTCACGACTTACATGTGAAAAACAGTATACTTCTTAAGCTTGGTGGGCGTTCAAAAGAAAATATGATTTATAAAGTGTCATTAATGTAATTAATATTCAACAATTAATTGTGATTTCTTTTGAAGCACCTGTTTTATTTAGATATTTAATCAATCTATCATAATGTACATGTGTCGTGTATTGGAATTTCATTTCATTGATATTAAAATAATGATCGCAAAAATGAAAAAAACCCAACTTTCTCTGAACTCGAACATTCTCGGACTTTTATATAAATATAGATTTTACAATAATTAACGGCGGTTGATAGCTTTTGTCATTTTGCACCAAAATAATGCTTCATTTGTGCCACAAAATTATAGTTTTGTTATTTCTTCTGGGGGTGTCTACAGCGCGGTCCGCGTTAGACCAGCATGTCTATTTTGCTTTGCTCTACATAAGACACAAGATACAAGTAGACTAAATTATAAAGCAAACGTTAATGTATACATGTACATAATTGGTCAATAAAGTATTTGAATTTGTACACCTTTATATATGCAGTAGATGCACCGGATGCAGGATAAATACATATTTTAAATAGGAATTCGTCCGAAGTAATACTTCTATCGAGAAATATTTATCTGGTACATGAATACACGAACGTGCTTGTGGAAACAAAACATCATATTTTACACTAAATTTATCAGTTTGTATTTTTTATAAGTGAATTATACCTTGCCTGTATCTGTCAAGTTACAAATGTATTTGGCGCGGCCCTGATAATTTGCCAGACAGACGATGTATTTTATTCATCTTATCCCCAAGGACGATTATATGAACACCCTAAAATAGTTATTAAATTATTAAAGTATTGTTCTTAGTCTTCATATTTTCAACAGATTTGAAAGAGTGATTTTATAATTGATTGATTGATGTTTAACGTCCAGCGAGCAATGTTTCAGCTATGTTCAGAACAAGAAAAAAATTTAAACGTCACTGGACTCGAAACAAGGAAAGGTGATGGGTAGGGACGGATAATTTAGCAAGTGCAACAGGTCTCCTATGGACCACTCATCATGAGCATAATGCTCACAACGAGCTGTTACACCGGGTTCTTTAACGTGCGAAGAGGGTGGCAATCTCTCAACACGGGACCTCGGTTTTATTTACGTCTCATCCGAAGGACGGGCTGGTTGTGAATTTATACATCCCGCACAACCGACGTACGCCCCTTCAAGCCGAAGAAGCTCTCGGTGCCATTTCTATACCCCGAGGTAAGTGAAGTGTTTGTTGTTTAACGTCACATGACCATCATTCAGGCTAATTATGGCGAGATCAAGTTACTTTGTGACGAGCTGATGATGATGTCGGTTACCTCACAGGAACCTAGCACATTAACTAACTACTGTCCACCGATGCGGTTCGTCATGAAATACTGCTCACTCGACGCCAAACGCCAATCAATAAATCAATCAATTTATGTGAATGTAACTGTAATTCCCTGATCATGAGCTCACATCCAGACAGACATAGGTTTCTGATATAATCCATTCATGTTCCCTGGTTCACTTCATAACCGTGTTAGCTGACAGGTTAATACGCTCAACCAGTTTTATTTGTAATTCCCCAGTCACTTTTTTTTTAAATTATAGCAAAAACGAAGTTTGTAATTAATAAGAAAAAAAAACCTAATTACATTTTGAGGTAATCTTAAATACCACACAAAATCGCTTTTATTATTAATGTCTACTCGCTTTAAGTAGGAGCCAGTTATGTAAGTGTACCAATACCAAAATAAAACAATCAAATGAAAAACGCATGTTTCTTAACAATGACACATCTCATTACCACGGAAACAATTTAAAACTTGTTGCCACTGATATGTTTATTGTTGTTTATTTCAATATTCTGTAAGTATAATTTTGTTCCGCCGCGCCTCCGGTAACAAAATGATCGGACATGTTTACATGATACCATTATAATAAAACGTCACAATAATCACTATAAAAATAATTCATGATGATATATTTATTGTTACAGGAGCGAGTATTTATGATTACATTTGTATGTGTATAAGAACGTGGTTTTGTCATTGGCGTTATGTCTGGGTGCCATTGCATGACGTGCAAGTCTTGTATTTTTTAGGCTGTACCTAGCATGCACGTGATATCCTTCCTTTGTTGAATGCAGTAGATAATTTATTTTTATTGTTTTTTAATTGCTTTTGTAAATTTGTTTTCTACATAATTCTACTTTTATGATCGAAATTTTGGATCGTTTCTTTTTACCTGCAGCCCACCCTCCCCTATGCACACCATCCTTTTAGATAATCCCACTTGGATGAGATTCAGTATGTTCCATCCGTTTTAAAAATTCAAATTCAAATTCAAAATTTTATAGTCACTAACAGAATTATGATTAACAAATAAAACAAACAAATAAAAGATAAGTCCAAAAACTGCAAGAAAATACCAACGCACAATAATATATTTTACATATAATATATTAAACATATTTTATTGTCACACAAAAAGAAGACAGATGGATAAGATACAAGTTGTAAACTTATGAAGTCTTCTCCGGACATAATAATATATACTTAGGGTTCCTTGTTCTCAGTTATAATGACTTCAGAACAAAAGAGCCTATTTATAACAACTTTAAATATGTATTATATATGTAATATATGTTTACTATGTATTAGAAACTAAAGGATGTAAACACATGTATTATTTTATGTTATTAATAATAATCTTTTTTTTTACATAATATACAACTTTACTTATGGGTCAAGTAAATATATTAAAGAATAAATACAGATTCTCAGATTAAAAAAGAAAAGAAAACAAATATAAAAACAGAATATGTTTGTGATGTATAATTTTACGGACAGAGGTCTCATCTGGTTATTCAATAACTGCCTGATGAAATCACATAAACTGCACAAAAGTTCAAATTCAGAGTTTATAGGGTTTTCTGTTAAGTGTAATTTTATTTTTAGAAGAAAACAACTATGTAAATTTCTCTATTTTTACAATAGATATTCTGTTACAATTTGAGCATTTTGCATTGCAATCAACAAAGAAATGATATGAATTTTCCACATTCTTACAGCTAAAATATCGTCTATTGCAACTCGGTATATTTTTGTTATTACAAAGAATATATTGTATAATGTTTTCTTACAATAGATATTCCAATTTGAACATTTGCAGTACAATCAACGGAGAAATGATATGAATCTTCCACATTCTTACAGCTAAAATATCGTCTGTGGCAACTCGGTATATTTTTTTTATTACAAAGAATATATTGTTTTATGTTTTCTTACAATATATATTCCAATTGAACATTTGCAGTACAATCAACGGTGAAATGATATGAATCTTACACATTATTGTGGCAAAGATACGATCTTTGGTATCTCGGTATATTTTTGCTATGAACAATTTCAATTTACAAAGGATTTATTGTATATTATTTTCTAAAATGTCCAAATTTAGCTACTTTGTTACATATTTATGAAATAACGATCATAAATTTAAAATATGTAATAGGTCGTTTATCTATATAATAAAAAGTCTCACAAAAAATTCCTTAGCATCCGTTTCAGACTCTTTGTTATTCTTTTTACCCCATTAAGGTGTGAAATTTAAACTAGTTTATGGCATAAAAAAGATATCAGTGTCATCGATGCTGAGCTTACACTAGACCGTAAAGTTATAAACAACCTATTAACTGTCACAGTTGACAATGTACAACAGTCAAAAACTACACTAGATCGATTTCAGACACAAAAAGATGTAATCGAATACACCTTAACATCTAAAAGGAACGCCTATAGATTTATCTAACATTTGTCTAAGCCACACATAATGGTTAGACTAAATCTGATCTCCTTCATTTCCTCATCGTGTTGTCCTTCGGTCGTATCGTACTTTTATCTCTTACCCAAAGTTATCGATCCTTGTATGTAGAGTTATCGGTCCTTGAACTCCCTCGGTTGATAAAACTTGTGTCTTACCCTTTTTGTCTCTATGAGCAAATAAAATTGTTATAAACTAAAACTCCCCCTTATGTACCATTGTAATGTACAGACTAAATTGTATGCTTAGTGACTGATCAGTCCAATGGTGGTTAAATTATATTTGCAGTGACTGATCAGTCCAATAGTGGGTTAAATTGTATTCACAGTGACCGATCAGTCCAATGGTGGGTTAAATTGTATTCTCAGCGACTGATCAGTCCAATGGTTGTTAAAATGTATTCGCAGTGACTGACCAGTCGAATGGCGTTTAAATTGTATTCGTAGTGACTGATCAGTCCAATAGTGGTTTATATTGTATTCTTAGTGACTTATCAGTCCAATAGTGGGTTAAATTGTATTGACAGTGACTGATCATTCCAATGGTGGGTTAAATTGTATTTTCAGTGACTGAACAGTCTAATGGTGTGTTAAATTATATTCTTAATGACTTATGAGTCCAATGGTGGGTTAAATTGTATTCTTAGTGACTGATCAGTCCAATGGTGGGCTAAATTGTATTCTCAGCGACTGATCAGTCCAATGGTGGTTAAATTGTATTCTCAGCGACTGATCAGTCCAATGGTGGTTAAATTGTATTCTTAGTGACTGATCAGTCCAATGGTGGTTACATTGTATTCTTAGTGACTTATCTGTCCAATGGTGGGTTAAATTGCATTCTTAGTGACTGGCCAGTCCAATGGTGGGTTACATTGTATTCTTAGTGACTGATCAGTCCAATGGTGGTTAAATTGTATTCTTAGTGACTGATCAGTCCAATGGTGGTTAAATTGTATTCTTATTGACTTATCTGTCCAATGGTGGGTTAAATTGTGTTCCCAGTGACTGACCAGTCCAATGGTGGTTAAATTGTATTCTTAGTGACTGATCAGTCCAATGGTGGTTAAATTGTATTCTCAGCGACTGATCAGTCCAATGGTGGGTTATATTGTATTCTTAGTGACTTATCAGTCCAATAATGGGTTAAATTGTATTCTCAGTGACTGAGCAGTCCAATGGTGTGTTAAATTATATTCTTAGTGACTTATCAGTCCAATGGTGGGTTAAATTGTATTCTTAGTGACTGATCAGTCCAATGGTGGGTTAAATTGTATTCTCAGCGACTGATCAGTCCAATGGTGGTTAAATTGTATTCTTAGTGACTGATCAGTCCAATGGTGGTTAAATTGTATTCTCAGCGACTGATCAGTCCAATGGTGGGTTACATTGTTTTCACAATGACTGATCAGTCCAATGGTGGTTAAATTGTGTTCTCAGTGACTAATCAGTCCATTGATGCTTTGAATTGTATTATGAGTGACTGATCAGTCCAATGGTGGATATCTTCTTTTGTTCTAATATGTATTTAGACTTTTGGAATTTGTTTGTTTATTTTGTTGTTGATTTCATGTATGCTGGATTCAACATCGCTCAAATGAATCACATCACGTGCGTCTGAATCGGAATAATAAGGACATTGTTTTTATGTCCTATAATTATTCTGACCACAGAGAATTCTGAACTCTCTGAACTTTAATACTATATAAATATTGTCTCGCCATAAACTAATATAAATGTTCGACCTATTATAAAGAATGTGGTTTCGAACATTACAGAGTCCTTAAATATGTTTACTAAACCAACATTAGAATATGTTTGATCATTATTATTATTTTTTTTTCTTTTGCAAACCAGCAAATCTACATTGTATGATTAAATAATTTTTTTTTACCTGGCAGGTAAAACAGGAATTGTATACTATAACTACCTTGTCATTTACCTGATAATAATAATAGTAAATCTGTAAACTCATTCATACTAAATAAATGTGCCGTGTCTATCGATCATAGATAATACCATAATTCCTTTCTTTTCGGCTAAATACGGTAAAGAAGAGCACTCCCTTCTGATTAAGGCTTGTATTCAAAACTGACAATAGAAATATATTAAGTCCAGATAGTATTCTTTTATGGTGGGTTTTCTATTGATTTATGGGGATAAACTATCTCTACGTGTATATAAGATCCCCTTTTTGTTGTTTGTGAAGAAAAATTGGTATAAGAATTCAATATTATATGTCATAAAATAGATTTAAAGTATTCGGTTAAGATTATATGTCATAAAATAGATTTAAAGTATTCGGTTAAGACGTGACAATGTATTATATATAGATCTAGAACGTTTCGGTCTCAAATCTAAAACAGGACGCGAAAATGTGCAATGTAAGTGAGTGAGTGATTGTTGTTTTAACGCCAACTCAGCAATTTTTCAGCTATGTCATGGCAAGAACATATTAATTGCCAATGAGATGATGACGAGGTCCGCTCTGTACTAGACCAACACGCTTAGTTGGATTTTTATAGTGCTAGCTCACTGAAACAACAGTTCCCGGATAGTCATGACGCCCAACTCGGGCACATAATCTTGATTCCGAGCCAACCAGTCTTGTCTCTTTCTCCTTAATGCTGTATACTTAGCGTAGAAGCAACATATACACATTTTTATAGTCTTTGGTTTGACCTGACCAGGACTCGAGTCCACGATCTACGCTAACTATTGCACTACTGATGCGACTCGTATGGAACGTTTCAATCTCAGTAAAATGCGTGAACATGTAGTATAGAACATTTCTGTCCCAAATAATCAGAAGGTGAAAATGTATAGAACATTTCAATCAAAATAAAATGCCGTATTATCTTTTATTATCACAGGCATCAATATTCATGGCTAAACGGACAGTTAGATATTCCAAGTCGGGTCTATATGAAAGTAAATACATTGTATATTCAAATCGTAGATGTCTAGATGATGAAAATCACGATCTGCTGTAATTTCTAGTTAACGCAGATTTCAGAAAAAATTGGAATATCAATATATTTGCAACATTCTATAGACATATATTACAAAGTCAGGTGTCTATAAAATAAAAATAGATATATATGAAAATAAAAAAGTTAAATGCTAAACTATTTGCACTTAAATCAAAACATACAGCTGCTCGTGATCAACGTATGGGAGTGTAAGGGTGATAACTCTGTAAGAGATTGATACAATCGGTTTATTACTACCTACCCTTCCGGAGCACCTTAGTTAAACCTCCCATCCGTTTCAAATTCGTGTTGCTCGATCTTTAGTTTTCTGTGTCATGTTCTGTAGATCGTTGTTTGTTCTTTTGTCCATTTCATTTAGTCATTGTATTCTCTATTCGTTAATTTATGAGTTCTGGTTACTTCTTTTGGCATCTTCAAACTTTATGTAAGTTATGAGTTCGATTCTTACTCAGATCGAGGTGTAATCGATACATCCATTTATATGTGATACAGTTTGCCAATGACTTGTAGCACGTCGGTGGTTTTCTTTTTAGTACATCAATTTCCTCCACCAAGGATACTGATCGCGCCATTATAACTGAAATATTGTCAAAAATGGCGTTAAGCACACACAACCTTCAACCCCATAACAATTAATAAGCATTAATTATATTGAAATAATTTGTAGTAGAATTTAAAGGAAATAAAACCCTATATTTACAAATACATTTAAACAGATAAAATTTCGCCCATAAATGTAATTTAATAAGAGCAGTTGATCCGTTTAATGTACATGGTAAACATATTTTTCACTTTTATATCTTAGGTTAAAGTGGTGAAGTATCTGGGGATGGTTTAAGGAATCAAATGGTTTATAAAATAACCAGTATTGTCCCTTGTTCTGAGATCTCCTAATATCAGAAAATTAAAATGCTTATCGGACTTGACTTTAGTATGGAATAATGGAATTTAAAAATCTATTATTCCTCGCCCAACAAATCCTTCCTGTAACCCTTTAATGGGTCACAAAACAGTTAAAAAGTATTCGTTTAACTAGATAAATAGTATACAAAAGATATTGTAATTTACCTTCATTGCGGGGGATAAAAGTATTGAAAATGAAGTCACTTATGGTTGATCTATGTTCTTATCCCCCACGGAGAGAGATATACATCTTAACTACTAATATTTGGCTACAATATTTCAATTCTTATTTAAAGGAATGAAAATTGAGAAATAATTAGCTAAAAGGCCTAAAGCAAATCAGTGAAGATTATAAAATTGGCTCGGGACCAAGGGTTAATTATTTTATACAGATCACTGGACTTTTGTAGTGTGTAAGCTAAATGATATCATGTAATACATATTATATAGCTCCATACACAGCCGTATTATTTTCATATATTGTGTAATTGGGCGCAGCGGAGTTATATGTCCCAGTTGTATCGGAGTGTGCAACTGGGCCTACATTTTTTTTCCATCTGAGGACGAATAGAACGTTATTGAAACGTTATGGACCGGCCATTTAACTTTTAGGTGGGTAAGGGACCCCCCCCCCCCCAAAGCTAGAAAATGTTTTTCACACGAAGGAAAAATTATATTAGTCTTTTATGGAAATGAAGAATCATTAATCTAATTTTTGAAATTTTACGCAAAATTCTTCCTTGAAATCTAAATGATCAGATTTGCATCTTTTGTTAATTTAATTTTTTCTATGAAATTTGCGTAAATTTTTTTTACTCTGAATAAAATATAACCCCCTTCCTGATGTTTTAAATAGTTGTTCTGTTATGAGTATGTTAAATACAACTAGACCATATTATCTAGATGGGGAAAACGTAAAATGTTTTAAAAAAATTTATAAAAGGCAAAATCAATGAAAGATAGAGAAGATAGCTAATATATGTACTATAGAGGAAGTAGAAATGCGGTGTAACTTAATCTCCGAAAGTGAGAGTTGGTTTCCCTTCATCAATCGATTACTGTCAAGTGCCAGCTTTTTATTGTCACGTGTCAATGTACTATTATAATGTATAAAACTGAAATAGTCACATTGAATTGATTAACATTGTCTAATAAATAAGTAAAACTGAAATTCTCATGAAAAACTTTTATGGTGTCCTTTTACGACTTATATTTCATTCGCTAATAAAATAGTTCTCTTTTTTCCTTGCCACTTGTTGAATATTCTGAAGTTAATTAACTTTCATTGAGTGATGAAGAAAATCGATTGACGTTATATTACGTTTTTTATAGTATAATCAAATAACAACAAACGTCTGTATTTTGAAGTCGAGTCGTACGCGGAATTATAGGCTCTGTCATCGAGGAGTAGTAATTACATACAAAATAGTTCCCCCTACAAAGCATGCCGGAGCGTTAATACGACATTAATTTGATTTGATGTCAGGTAATGAGTAATAAAACCATGATCAAGTTCGCACTTTCTATCAGAGGTTCATCTAAGTGTAAGGCATACTTATTAACTAGTATTGGCTGCTAAAGTGTATATCTGACAAAACATCAAGCAGCTGTGTATATATAATATTAGCCAGGAAAATGTTTTATGAAAACTTCTGGTTATTTTTTTGACGTAGGTCTATATGTACACATTCTCTCAAATTGATAGAAACCAATAGGTTTAGAATAAGTGTTAGGGTTATGGTGTTTAGCGCCACTTGCAACAATATTTCAGCTATATCGTGTTGATCAGTTTCATTGGTTGAGGAAACCGGAGTACGCGGAGGAATCCACCGACCTGTCACAAGTCACTGATGAACTTTATCACATAATGCTGTATCGAGTACGCCTCGCCACGAGCGGAATTCGAACTCACAAATTTAGTGGTGGTTGGCACTGATTGCACAGGTAGTTGAAAATCCAACTACCATACGATAACGACTACGACGGCCCTCAAGAAACCAATGTATTAAGACTTTTATGTTATTTGGCTTTATCATGGCGGTCAGTTTTATTGGTGGAGGAACTCGGGATCCCAGGGAAAACCTACAGCATATGGAGATGATTTATAGCTCATTAGGAATGGTCGTTAGTGGCCCATTGCCAGGGAAAATGTCCAACCCCATCCTTCATAGAATCTTTTCCCAGCGGCCATTTCCATTTACAGCTATAGGTTCATCCCGCTGCTGTGTTTTTATCTACACGGTTTATTGCTTGTAGACTTGGTGTCGTCATGAATATATCTGATATACCGTTAAAGTGACGTTAAGCAACAATCAATCAATCAAATTTATAGAACGCCGTGATCTATTTATTTGACAGAGTTTACCTGTACGCGTGCAATAAGACTGACCGCTACAATATAGCTGAAATATTGTTGAAAGTAGCGCTAAGCACGAATAACTTACAACCTTAGCTGAATTCCTATAGTGATAGCTCACTGGAAAACCAGTCGGCGTGTAGGCATGTCGCTCCACTTTAGTGCATTATCTTTATTTTGACCCAACCTTTGCTCTTCCTCCTTAATGCTGCGTATCAAGCGGAGAAGCAGCAAATGCCAATTTTACAGTCTTTGGTTTGACACACTCGAGGCGAGGCTGCTAACCATAACATCACCGACACGGTTTGCCACATTGCCTAAAATGATACAATGTACACTCGACATTACGGAGTAAGAGTTAAAACGTATTGGCTCATCGAGTCATGCTAATGTATTCGATTGGAGCGACATTTAGAAATATGGAGTGTTGCTTCGTAGTAAACTAGAACTATAACATCCACCTCAGTGTGTTGATCTCGTACAAAGCGGACATCATCTTCATCATGATATCATCAAATACTACATGTTCTCGCCATGATGTGGCTGAAAAGTGTTTCACCTGGCTTTCAGCAGCAATCACCCAATCGCTCAAAAGATGTATCGTTCTCGAATTCTAATTATTGCGATTCATAAACGAAAGCTAGTATCTGGTAGGGATTTTCTACAAAACAAGTACACTGAGGTCAAACTGAAATATATCAATGATATTCTACACCATCGAGGTATTAAACAGAGAACGCCTGTTTTTATGGAGTGCTTGTATAACATATTTCATATGTAATTAATCAACCTTAATTGTTCTCTAAATGTAAATAACTATTAAGATCAAACAGCTTGATTATGTAATTGGATGTTAAAATAATTATAAGATGTCTTTAAATTGAAGTGTAGATATTTATCAAAAGGATATTTTGTTAAACATGTTACGTTCTAAGATTGACAACATCGGTACATTGCTACTTTAAACAAGTGCTTTAACACCCAAACAGTAATATATGTGGCGAAGTGTATGATAATGATCAAACTCACACACTTCAATTAATATAGCTGATTTTATCGGAACCACACCTAAGGGAATAGCAGTTCTCCGGCTTTACCTCCAGTTGTTTATAGGAGAGGTCATGTATTTACTTTCATGTGTGTGTTTTGTAAATCGGTGTTTGTCCTTTTTGTACTTTTTCTGTTGGCCATTGTGTTGTCTGTTCTTCTTCGATGTACGGATTCTGATTACCCCTTTGGTATCTTCAAACTCTTCTTATTTACGTTCTTTGTGTTTGTTTGCGCATAATAGTGTCCACCACATTTATATTGTGTTGTGTGTATGTTTTGTTTTTCTTCTTCTTGTGTTTCCCTGTGATGCCAGTTTCTCTTGAATGTCCATTTTTGATTGCCCCTTCGGTATTCACCAACGTTTATTCAGTTAGGACTGTCCTTTGATTTGTAATTGAGGTACCAATTAAATACTATACGTGAATTTAATGTGGATAACGCCAAAATCTCATTGTACATTAAAGACAACTTGCAACATCTTCTATCTGGAGACAGCTTGTTAGATGTGGTTGTTGTTGGGCCACAGCAAGACAAAATGTCCGACACTATCTGTTATCATTTTTTTTGGTGACAATGTTCTAGCTTCATATAGTTCTATTGTTTGTAAACGTGTTCTCGTCTTTGAAACTTTGAAACTTTGAAACTGTTTTATTCTCAAGATCCCAAACATTACTGTTTACCTGACTGGAACAACAATCAATCAATAATCAGAACACAGGCATTGACAACTATGGATTCTGTTTACCCCTTTGTTATCTTCAAACTACTCTTGCAGTAGACATTGTTCATTCATGTCTTACAATTATTTATTTATTTATTTATTTATTTATTTATTTATTTATTTATTTATTTATTTATTTATTTTATTTATTTATTTATTTATTTATTTTTCAGATATCAGGAGGGAACAGAATAACGATAGGCAAAGATGCAGAAATAAAGTGCAAGGTTTGTGTTTTGTTGTCAAATTTAGAATTCATAATAACAAACACAGTCAATCTGTCTAATCCGACCAATGATTAAACCTTAAAACCTCTTTAAACCGATCACTGAATAAACCGGAAACCTCTCTAAACCGACCACTGCATAATCTGTAAACCTCTCTAAACCGATCACTATTATGAACCGAAAACCTCTCTAAACTGATCACTATTATGAACCGAAAACCTGTCTAAAGCGATGACTGAATAAACCCTTATACTGTGTTGACCTAACATTACATTAACCCATCTGTGCAATGAGTGCCTATCACCACTAACGTTGTGAGTTCAAACCCCGTTCATTCATGTCGAGATGTACTTGATACAACATTATGTGATAAAGTTTGTCAGTGACTTGCGACAGGTCGGTGTTTTTCTCCGGGTATTCCCGTTTCCTCCACCAAAAAAACTGACCACCACGATATAACTGAAATATTGTTGTAAATGTCGTGAAACACCATAACTATAAACCTAAGACCATATGTCTACAACAATTTACACATTTTGAACAGTGGTGATCAACAATTTCCTCAATCAACAAATTGAACAATGACCTTTCACCTCAACTCACTGAACATAGAAAAGACAACGACATATGACGCTGGAAATCCAATCATTAGAATATTGAGGGTCTTAACCGTAATTACAATGCGGTCCTTTCCTCATTCATGACTTATCATCGTGTTTGTAACAAGAGTAACACGACGGATGCTAGTAGTGGAGCAGGAACTACTTACACTTCCGGAACACCTCGGTTCACTCCATACCAAAGAGGTAATCAAAAGCCGGAAAATCTAATACAGAAAATACAATAGCCAAAAAAAAGACAAACAATGATGTACAATATATTACACAGAAAACCAGATTGAGCAACACGGAATCTCCCTAAAATGTGGAAGTGAACTCCGGAAGGTTCCTTCTTCACCAGTGGCAACCGTCGTGATACACGTGTTAAAAAACGTAATATACCCATTGTCACCTATGACACGTAATCTCCCTAAAATGTGGAAGTGAACTCCGGAAGGTTCCTTCTTCACCAGTGGCAGCCGTCGTGATATACATGTTAAAAAACGTAATATACCCATTGTCACCTATGACACGTAATCTCCCTAAAATGTGGAAGTGAACTCCGGAAGGTTCCTTCTTCACCAATGGCAGCCGTCGTGATATACATGTTAAAAACAACGTAATATACCCATTGTCACCTATGACACATAATATCCCGTAACGATTAACTATGTGATAATGTCGACCATAAAACTTTCGAAATGAGGACTTCAGCTTTAACCCTAGGAACACTTGGTTCATCAGCTTCATTGTTACGCAGTAATCCTCTATCAAGTAAATTACTATAGAAAGCACACTTGCTGGAATATCGTGTCAATTGAAAGGTAGATGCAAAAAATGTACTTTATATAGAGATGCTACTGGAATGTTGTTGCTGTTTTTGTTGTTCAAATACAAAATTGTTCAGCAAGAATATTTTAGCAGCATTTATTAAATATGTTATGGGTATCAAATAATATTAACCTTTAGAAAAATAAACATGCTGATATAAATATGTATTAAAGCATTTCATGATTTATAATTGATATGCATTTTGTGACTAAATGGTAAAATAGAGCACATGGTCGGATGGTTAGCTTGCTCGTCTCGAAAGCATAGAAACATGGGTATTACGAATCCTGGTCGGATCAAACCAAAGACTATTAAATTGGTATTTGCTCTTTATCCTCCAAGTATGCAAACTTACGGAGTTTGACAAAGAAAGAGTGGCTTTAAATCGGGATGATGCGTTCGAGAGTGCGGCACATCTACATGCGGACTGTTGATTATGAGCACTGTGAGAAGCCAGCATAGTCTGTTGGCATGGGAGAAACATTTCTCGCCAGATATACCTAAAATAAACCTACCTCTCTTGGTGCTAAGCTTTCAATCAATCAATTGGAACAATGTCATGAAATTTTATTATTTGTGTGTTTTGAATTATTGAATAACTTACAAATAGCTTAAATACAAGAAAGACAAAATACATACAGAGAAAAACAGAGAGAACAACAAATCACATTCTATTCTAAGTCTACATAACGAGATAAACGGATATGTGTACCATCAAATAATCATTTGATTATTTCCGTAGCACAGTTTGTTTGCTATACATAATATAATTTTTTGAGAATTCCAAAACTACCACCTAAAAGTCAAATAAACAGCACCCGTGACCACAAAATCAGCCAAGGTCGCTTAGGCCTGAGGGAGGAGAACCTAAGATTTGATAGTGATTACATAATTTAGGAACTGTAAAGTTTTCAGATAAACATCGTGCACACTAAATTAGATATCTACGCTTTTATTATTATCAGGTGCACTCGATTTGGATTTTGAAACTGTTCAGACAGTGTGATATTTTAACTGTTCCGACAGTGTGATATTTTAACTGTTCAGACAGTGTGATATTTTAACTGTTCAGACAGGGTGATATTTTAACTGTTCAGACAGGGTGATATTTTAACTGTTCCGACAGTGTAATATTTTAACTGTTCCGACAGTGTGATATTTTAACTGTTCAGACAGTGTGATATTTTAACTGTTCAGACAGTGTGATATTTTAACTGTTCAGACAGTGTGATATTTTAACTGTTCAGACAGTGTGATATTTTATTGTTCATCATTGTATTCTTACTTACAGGAATGGAAGAAAAGTTGTACAGAAGGTAACTTGTGTGTTATACAACATTTACAATGGCCCATGAACATGTCCTTTCCTATCTGTTTACCAGAAAGTGAAATCTCGGGTATGTTGCGGCAAGGTAGATTTTCATTTTGTTTTATTTTTATTTCTTCTTATTTTCATAGTTTCTTTTATACATGACATATTTTTTTCACTATTGCTCAGTTTTTATTTATTTGATTTCGTTTTTTTTTCTGTTTTTCTTATTTATTGAAATAAGTATGCATTGAATATATTTATGGTGTTTAACGCCACTTTCAACAATATTTCAGTTATATCATGGTGGTCAGTTATATCATGGTGGTCAGTTTTACTGGCCGAGGAAAACCGGAGTACTGGGAGAAAACCACCGACCTGTTGCAAGTCACTGACAAGCTTTGTCACATAGTGTTCTATCGGGTACACCTCGTAATTAGCGGGATTCGTTCTCACAGTTTTATTGGTGATAGGCATTGATTACACAGGTAGTAGTAAATTCAACTACCATACGATCACGACCAAAATATAGAAAAATACAACACGACAAACAATAATAAACGTGAATAAACACAGAAAAATGAAAGTTGAACAGCAGCACCAAAGTATTTGGAGTAAACACATGTAGTCCGCATGGATAAGCAATTCCTAATCCTCATGTGGTACCCACCATGACACTGAGGATAATAATCAATGATTAATAGAGGTCGTAAACGAGTTAAGAAGAGTTTGAAGATACCACTGGGGTAATTATAATCCGTAAATGGTCTTTATATGTTGAGGAAACCGGTGTATCTGGAGAAAACCACCAACCTGCTGTATTCCGATGTTTTATCGAATAGACATCACAATTGGGCGGGAATCATTCTCCCAATATTAAGTGGTTCTAGACACTGTTTGTAGCAACGGCCACAATAGAATGTTCGCATTGAGTACTGCGATTGGCGGCTTCTGAGTCCCCCTCTGGCACCTTCAAACTTTTTGTAAAATGAAATGATGACATATTTAATCGTTGATGGCATATATTTTCTCAATCAGAATGTTTTTGTTTTATATTTTTTAGTAAAGCTAAGAATATGTCAGAAGCCAATTCAACCTGGGAACTGCGGTGCCAGATGGATACGCTGGTATTTCAATACTAACATTCAAAAATGTAGTTTGTTTCATTACCAAGGTTGTCGTGGAAATGAAAATAATTTCAAATCAAAAGCACAGTGTGAGGCAGAGTGCATGCCAAACCAACAAACAAACACTATAGAGAAACCACTGATATATGGGTCAAACAACCCAGTAGTTGTGACGGAGCCAATCAAATCTCCCGATTATTCTAATTATATAGACAGAGCATATTCATTGGTTAGATCGAAAAATGTCGGAGGTTACGACAGAGAACGAAGAAGGAAACGTAGACTCGAAAAGAGACGTCAAAAACGTCTACGGAAGTTAATGCGTAAACGCCGAAAGACCATGCGCAGCAAAAAACGAAGAAGGGAAGGAAAGGTGAAGAATAAAGGAGAAAAAAAGAAACGAAAGAACAAAAAGAATAAAAAGAATAAAAACAAGAAAAACAAGAAAAATAAAAGAGGACGACGAGGAAAGAAAAAGAAAAATCAAAAATCAAAAGGTGAAAAATCAAAAATAACATTCATTCCTGGAGATGAAATCAGCGATAAGAATAGTGATTTAATGAAACAAATAATATCTAAAGAGTCTTCTACTGTTAAACAAGAAATTCGAAAGAAAGAATCAAAATCATAAAAAAAAATCATGTGGCATTTTGGGACCTCGTTCGTATTTTAAGATTTTTCATTTGCAAATGGCACAAAGAAAACTGCTGTATTGTGTACAATTCATTGTGAGGTGTATGGACTTAATAGAAATACCAAATATTGGTCAACGTACCACTTCTTATTATATTAAATCCTTACTAAGAGGGGATAATTCATTGTTTAATCCTTCTAATGTTTACGGTTTAACTAGATAATTGTAAAAATTGTAGAATTATGTTGTAAGGAGATCGCTGCATCAGTGATTGTCCTATAAGAACTACAAAAACTATTTACATGAATTCACTGCTTGATTCTCCTTATATTTCGAAAGCTGGGTTACAAGTTTGATGGTAACTGTTTATGTGACCTACACTATAATGTAACTTTATGGTAACTACATTATATGGTAACGGTTTATGGGGTCTACTTTGAATGGTAACTGTTTATAGAAGGGGCGGATCCAGGATTTCAAGTTAGGGGGGGGGGCGCACCTAAAAAAATCGCGCCGAGCGGAGGGAGGGGCGAAAATATTTGGGGTATTTCGTGTGAAAAATCACGATTTTACGCAAAAAAATCATATTTTTTCCCAATTTTAGGGGGGGGGGGGGGGGGGGGGGGGGGGCACCCGGCGTCATTGACCTATTTCAAGGAAAACTGTTTATAAGATCTGTAAGGTGTCAGATCTCGGGAATATAATTGCTACACTTATGATAAAAATAAAAATGTAGATATCAAATTTAATGCACACAATGCTTTTCTTGAATAACCTTCATCAGCTACTCCCATGGTCAAAGCTATTTACAGGCCTCTGATATATTCATTGTCACAAGATCAAATATATATATAGGTCAGTGGTATTCCAATTTAAGTCCTTTCTTTTTCCATGATTAATGGTTATGTAGCATCCTACGAATTAAATTTGATATCGTTTCTAATTGCCCCTTTGGTTATTTTCATTTTTTTTTAATGTCTACATTTTTATTAAGCAGGAATAGTAAAATATCGGAATTTGTGTGAAAAGCAATCCTGGAACTTTCTCAATACCAATAAATTCAGCTTAATTTGAATACAAAAACATATCAATAACAGAATATGAATGTTTAAAAATTAGTATTATGTGAAAAAATATTTATGTAGATTTTACAGATATATATATATATATATATTAAATGTCATTTGAGTTTATGTCATTATTACATGTAGGGTTGGGGTAATGGTGTATAAAGCCACTTGCAGTAATATTTAAGCTATATCGTGACGGTCAGTTTTATGGTGGAGAAAACCAGAGTACCAGGAGAAAACCACTGACAAACTTCATCACATAATGTTGTATCGAGTACACCTGAGTGACCTCGCCATGAGCGGGATTCGAAGTGACAACTTTAGTGGTTATAGGCACTTGATTGCATAGGAAGCACCGTCTTATCGCATGGACACACTGGACAGTTTAATGTTTAAACACTGACTTTGTTAGAAATACAAACACAATAAATATATGTTTAATTTTATCGACCATTTACATTTTTATTCCTGTGAGTGGCTGCGCAGGTAGGCGGTGCACTGCTTTGCCCGGGGGCCTATAATACTGTTAAGACGGCGCTGTGCATATGTAGTTGTAAATCCAACTACCATACGATCACGACCGATATACATCATTGTAAATATATTTAAGTTTTACATATTGTAAATAATTGTGTCAAAATGCACGTGGACAATATTATTATTTGTTCTGTTTTGTATATGTTACATGTTGTATTTTTTGGGGAGGGTTTTTAGAATAGCGAGTTTTCTTTTGACTAAGAAAGTTGGATAGCAATTTCCAAAATAATATCCCTGTATACAAGTATTCTCTTGATGTTACAAGTCAGAGTTGATGTTATTTGAATTTCAACAGAGAAAATTGCGTTCCAATTCAGGGTACTTTCTTCAGGTTTAAAGTATGTTACACCATGTCTGCATAATATGATATTGATCAAAGGGAGTTAACCCATTTCATTTTTTATTATTTTATCTTCTTTTCATGTTCAATATTAAATAAAACAAACTCTTATCTGTGTCTGTATTTATATTTTTCTTATGTAATACACGCTAGAAAAAAAACTGAAGGGGCAATCAAGAATGGCCAAACAAGAGACACTGGCGACGTTGGTACACAAGACACAGGACGGAGACAAACACAATACAACTAACAAAATAATAATAAAAAAAAAAATAAGTAACACGGATCCCTGAAATATTGTTGAAAGTGGCGTTAAACACCATAAACCAACTAAGCTAACCAATATTATCTTATTCTACACCTGATAGAAAAATGTAATAAAATAAGAAAAAAATATCACACTGTCGGAACAGTTTCAATATACAATAGAAACATCCTAGAAAGAGGCAAAATCGATACCCGTAACATATATTCACTGATACCCTGACATAAATACATGACCGTTCACTGATACCCTGACATAAATACATGACCACTCAATGTCCTGGATTGATACAGGCACTTCAATGAAGAGTGGTGGGATTAGATAGTAAGATTTAAACGCAGGGCCTATGAGAGCGGGTTCAGCCGGTACATCGGTCCGGGGATCTGAGAGCCAAGAAGGGGCCTGTGAATCTATGAACGGCCAACTTAATAAGTAACACCTTGCTGCATTATCTGATTATGTTTGTCACTGCTTTGTATAAAGTATATGTTATCTGGACATTTTTTGAGAGAAGTCTCAGCCTGTCCGCGGGGCCCAAAACAGTCTTGTTCCTCCTTGCATCATTTCTCTTGGAGGCCCTGTTTAAAAGTAATACGAAATACAACCCGATGTTCCGTTAGATCAAATAGTCATGGGTGACATGTACTGTAAGTTCAACTACCATACGATCGCGGCCCCTGTACTTAGTTGAACAAAACATTTAACCCTTATTAACCAGTACATTGTGACCACCATTCAATAGCTAAACCAAGTATTTTAATCTTATACCGATCTGTTATATACACAAAGGATAAATAATACACAGGTTTAAGACTAAATGTATATACCAAGGAATGGCTTATAAGGTTAAGGTGTTGTGTTACATGGTCAAATATTACATTCAAACTTTACCTCTGCACCTGTTTCAAATATTCGTGCCCATGTTTTACAATGTTTTATTACATACTTAGTTTAAATAAAGGCATTTTTGTATGACCAATATGACCGGAAGTATACTGTCCATATTTTCACACCCCGGGAAAATAACCGGTTATTGGATTACTACAAGATCATTTCCATATCGAGGCCCATATTGGCCCGGGCCTTGACTTCGTCTCAGGCCAATATAGGTGTCTCTTTTCTAGATGTCGGAATTATGTAATAAATAGTTTAATACATGGGCATTTCCATATTAGCCTGGTTATCATTCTTCGACCCATATTGGCCCTCGACCGACTGCGTCTCGGGCCAATATGGGGGTCTCGGGATGATAACCAGGCCAATATGGAAATGCCCATGTATTAATCTGTATATAAGCATGCTTGATAGATCCATCAAATACTAGAAGTGAGTTTGATATATCATAATACTGTAAGAAAGTTTGAAGATACCAAAGGTGTAATGTAATCAGAAACCGTCACAGAAGATACCAAAGGTGTAATGTAATCAGAAACCGTCAAAGAAGATACCAAAGGTGTAATGTAATCAGAAACCGTCACAGAAGATACCAAAGGTGTAATGTAATCAGAAACCGTCACAGAAGATACCAAAGGTGTAATGTAATCAGAAACCGTCACAGAAGATACCAAAGGTGTAATGTAATCAGAAACCGTCACAGAAGATACCAAAGGTGTAATGTAATCAGAAACCGTCACAGAAGGACAGACAGCACAATGGTCAAAAGAAAGGGGACAAAAGGACAAACAATGATCTACAAAAACTAAACAGAAAACTAAACATTTAGCCACATGAACCCTATCAAAAACCGGAAATGAACTCAGGTGATTCGGAAGGATAAACAGTGCCTGCTCCACTAGTGACATCTGCCGTGTGACTTTTGTTACAAACAAAGTGATAAGTAATGAATGAGAAAAGGACCGCATTGTGATTATGACAAACATAACATCTCCATGGTGGTCATGTGACAACAGATACCATAACGGACAACCAAGTCACGATGGCGATCGTAAATTATTTGTAAAATTTGTGCTTGAAACAGAAGCACATGTAACGTTTGAAGGAAATTGTTGACCGTATGATCACATGCTTAGGGTCATTGACAAACATTTACGTTTGTATCGAGTACACCTAACAATAAACGGATATTGAACTGACAACTTTAGTCTGTATAGTCACTCATTGTATATATGTACCTGAAACTACCATACAATTACGACCATGAGCGACCCTTTACAAAAATGAATAGAAAAAATATATCTAAACTTTATTTACAAGAAAATTTAGAAAATACCAAAGGTGTAATCAGAAGCCGTAAATCAAAGAAGGACAGACAATAGAATGGCCAAAAGGAAAATGACAAAAGGATAAACAAAGATCTACAAGATGCTACACAGAAAACTAAAGATCGAGTAACACGAACCCTACCAAAAACAGGGGGTGAGTTAATGTGCTCCGGAAGGATATGCAGTTCCTGCAACAAGTACATTTTGACAATCATGATAAGTAAGATAGATATTACATGAATCAAATTTTTGATTATGATATTCCAGAGATATTTGATTGCACATGATGATGAAAATACAACTACCATGCCATCACGATCATAACAGACCTATTTGTTTTCGTATTGTCGGTCTTTTGTGTTTTTCTACGTCTATAGGTTGCTACGTGTACATTGTATTTATTAACTTACTTTAAGACTTGATTGACCGCTATGCAATATCTGTGTCACAAATGACCACGTATATGTTCCATTCGTCGTAAGCACTTCCCTGTCTTTTCCCAATTCATGACTTATCACCGGGTTTGTAACTAGTTTAACACGACGGATGTCACTAGTGGAGCAGGAACTGCTTACCCTTTCGGAGAACCTGCGTTCTACCCAAGTTTTTAGTAGGGTTCGTATTACTCGATCTTTAGTTTTCTGTGTAGTGTTTTGTTGATCGTTGTTTGCCCCTTTGTCCTTTAGCTTTTGGACATTGTGTTGTCTGTTCTTGTTCACTTACGGATTCTGATTACCTCTTTGGTATCTTCATACTCTTCTTAACATATTCATAAAATAATTTTTAATGTTCGTCTCGTCATTGTAAGACTTATATTCGTATGTAGACAAAATGTCACCAATATTCGACAGGGGAAATGCTAAATATAAAAGTTTTAAATGAAAGGAACACGAACATTTCTTTGTTTATTTTATATCTTTTTAATTTCACTGGCGCTGCGTTGTCCATCTGCAGTCTGATTATAATACTTTCCGTCAGTTTAAAATGTAATTTTTACACGTCAAACGCAGAGTGCGCAAGTAGAAAAAGATTGACCGACCATAATCCCTTCTGTGTAGTGGTTACTGAGAAATAGAATTTTTAGCCAATCAGAACACATAATTTGTCCTCTCAGCCATGTTAAATTTCGGATCAACACCACAAAATAATTTTATAAAATGCCACGTGATAAAGTTTCGTCTGCAGTTGGGTTCTCCAAACGGGCCAATTTGTTTCGGAAAAGACGATTGAAATGTGAGTGGCTTAATGACGTTGACGAACGCAAGGTGATGACAACAGCTCACATGTGAGCTAGAATATGATTACGACAATGAGCAATGTTAATTTCATGTGAATCAATGAATTAAATAATTGACGTAAATCTTCCTTCTTTTTTTTTTTATTATTAACACAGATCAATTTTATAGTCACAAACCACGTATAGTAGGTAATTCTATATTAGTGCAAATAGTCGAAGATCGTGAAGAATACACGTGAAGACATTAATCAAAGAAGTAAATTATCCGTTACCAATCAAATAAACATTAAAATGATGTTTTAGTTATAACATATCAGATGTAGAGGTGTTCTTTTCCGCATAAAAACGGTATTAGATTCGTCTTAACCCCAGATGTTTGTAGGAGCAGAGCCGTCTTAAAGCATGGACACGCTGGACAGTTAGTAGGGTGTCCCACAAGCATAGGGGGCCATGATAATCTATATATCTTATATACACCATGCTTTTTTTTTTACTGTTTTAACACTGATTTTGTTGAAAGTGCCAATATAATAAATCTATGTTTAAATGATCGACAATGACATTTTTATTCCCGTGAGTGGATGTGTAGGTATGGACATTAGAGCGCTGCTTTGCCCGGGGGTCTATAATGCTCCTAAGACGATTTGATTGATTTGATTTGATTTTTGGTGTTTAACGCCACTTTCAACTATATTTCAGCTATATCATGGCGACCAGTTTTAGTGGTGGAGGAAGCCGGAGTACCCGGAGAGAACCACCGACCATGGGCAAGCAACTGGTAAACTTTATCACTTGCGGTTGCGAGTCGAGTGCACCCTTTTTTGTAATTTACAAAGTCGGGCGCGAACCCACGCCGTATTGGTGATAGGCTTGTATGAGTTGTTAGATCCAGCGACCTAACTCATTGAGCCACCCGGGCCCCTCTCCTAAGACGACCCTGTGTAGGATTGCTCATGTCCTATTATTTGTGTTGTTTGTTTTATTGTGGATAGTTGTGTCCTACGAGACTTGTCTATGTTAGTTTAATGGTGGGTGTCTTTTAAAATAATATTACACCAGATTTGGGTGAAGACAATTTCCCCCTGAAAATTCAATTTGGAATACGGCGGTACCTTTACTAAGATATTCATGCATGTTTCAAGTCGAAATATGTTCCCAACTACTAGATATATGCAAATCAGTGTGCATGTTTATCGACCTCGCCATTGTTGTGGAGACTGATTAATTTTCGGTTGTTTTGTTCCGGTGATTGTCGATTATGACCTCGTGAAGGAAAGTTTTGGTCCTATGATTACCGATCATGACCTCGCGAAGAAAAGATAAACAATCATGGATGCTGAAGTAAGCACGCACACATTCTTGACAATGATTATTGAGGAATCTGTCTGTTTCATATTGTGTGAACCAATTTTTTTTGCAATTATTCTTATGTGATACACACGGATTATATATATTTTTTGTTTTCATCAACTGAACATTGCGCATGAGCGATAATCTCCCCGAAAGAGTTCAAATCTTGGGTCTCGCGCATATCCTTTGCATTACTGTACGGGAAAACATAATTATCTGCTGTCAACTATTTTGCGATTTGCTCTTAAAATCTGTTTTTGGGCGGATTTTCAATGTTATGCAGTAGATTTTAGTTAAAATTAAGTGACATATTAAGTGAAAATATTTAATCAAAACATTCCACGATATTTACCTTTCATATTACTTTAAGAGTAATTACACCTTTTATAAGAATCATGGATTTTGATTGGTTAATAGCCGGTTTATTTTTCGTGTATTTCATATTTATGATTAATTTCTTTCATTTTTACCGCTGCCTATCGTCTCAGGGAATTGTTCGTCTCTCGACTGGTATTTTTCGCAAATACGCCTCCCAAACATGATATACCCGTACAGAAGAACTGATTACCCTTCGCGATCATCTGGGTTCACCCAGTTTATGTTTTGGTGGGATCCATGATGCTCGTCATTTCTGTTTTCTCTGTTATGTTGTGGTTGTTTTGTTTTGCTTGTTTTCCTGTTGTGTCTTGTGTGTCGAATGTTACTAGTGTCTCTCTAATGTCTATTTTTTTTTATTGTCTCTTCGGTTTTCTCTAACGTTTATATACAGATGTCTATCAATCAGTAGAGAATCAGTGTGTATCAAAACTAACGATGTCAGTTCGATTACCGCGCATGACGAGGTGTACTCGATACATCATTATTTGATAACGTTTGTCTTCGAGTTGTGATGGAAAAGAGTCCCCCCCCCTCGGTGTACTCCTGTTTCCTCTACCAATAAAGCTGAAGGTCACGAAATAACTGAAAGACTGTCAAATGTGGTCTCAGTCACGCTTAACCCTATCCCTCCTATCATCTGTTCATTATATATTGATAATTGATAAACATATGCTACCATGAATCGACGTTTTATCTTATCTGTTTAATCATATAAAGTACACGTATTTATATAAAGATTCATATTTAAACATTGGCTTCATCTATATATAATACACCGGTCGTTATTATCGTCAGATTCGAGATATATACATACATACACACACGTACATATCAACTATAGACTAACATACAACATCTGATTAAACAAATATTTGATAAAGATTATCCTATTTCAGGTATAGAAGATCTTAGTCAATTTTGGCTATCTTGCTGAGACGCTTTGGCTATCTTGCTGAGACCCTTTGGTTTATTTGCTGAGACGCTTTGGTTTTCTTGATGAGGCGCTTTGGCTATCTTGCTGAGGCGCTTTGGCTATCTTGCTGAGGCGCTTTGGTTTATTTGCTGAGACGCTTTGGTTTTCTTGCTGAGGCGCTTTGGCTATCTTGCTGAGGCGCTTTGGTTATCTTGCTGAGGCGCTTTGGTTTTCTTGCTGAGGCGCTTTGGCTATCTTGCTGAGGCGCTTTGGTTTTCTTGCTGAGGCGCTTTGG